>ML661889.1:2390193-2432087 GCA_007570785.1 Antilocapra americana | reverse complement strand
ATATATATATATATATATACACACACACACACACACACAAACACACATACATACATGTACATTCATACTAAGTTGCTTCAGTCCTGTCCAACCCTTTGTGACTCTATGATTTTGTAGCCTGCTAGGCTTCTCTGTCCATGGTATTATCCAAGCAAAAATATTGGACTGGGTTGCCATGCCCTCCTTCAGGGATCTTCCCAACCCAGGGATTGAATCTGTGTCTCCTGCAACTTCTGCTTTTCAGGCTGATTCTTTAACGCTGAGCCACTGGGGAAGCCCACATACATACATACACAAACATACATATTTCAGCCACATGAAGACCAAAATATTTACCATTCACAGATTCCCCATTACAACCTGACAAGCCAAATACTCTGAAACTACTGTTCTACTGATTTTCACATAATATATGGATAGTTTTGCTATTTTACTGTATTGATCGGCTGACAAGAATTCTCAAAGGTGAAAATGGAAATATGAACCCAGAGGGGCAGGCAGAGAACAGAAGCCTACTTTTACTCTGGATCTTACTAAACCTGGGTCATCTTGAGCTTTAGCTTTCAGGCCTTCAAAGGACCTGAAAGATGGTAACCAAAGCTTGTTTCAGATGAGTACATAGGTCTAAAACCATGCAAGATATATATATGCTCAATGTAAAGGATGATGGGAAATAAACTGCCTTCTTTTACCATCACCAAGTGAATACACGTTATTAGAAAGTTTGAAAAGGATAGTTAAGTACCAAGCCCTTCAGGTATGCAGGTTCCACACTCAAACTGTTTTTATTTACCTTTCAAATAATTGTGAAAACAATAAGTTCTCATCCTATATAATACAGCTAGCCCTTGCATCATAAACAATCATGCTAATCCTCTCCTTAAAATAAAAAGAGGTTTAAAGTCCAAATTTGCTAGATTCATTCTGGAGAATGCTTTTGCTTTCCTAATCAGTAACAATTCTCCCTTGGTATACTTTAACTTAAATGATAACTCTAACCATAAAAATATGTTTTATATAAAATATTAGGGAAATGAATGATATCCCTCTGAAAACAACCTAAAAACTATGTAAGTGACTCCTACACATCAGGAAAATGAGAGGGGAAAGTCCACATCAAAGTGCATAGCAGAGGCAAAGATAAAATCTTGCTATAATCCTACCCCCAGTGCAGTGACCACATAAGAAGGAACTCAAATCACAGTTTCTCCCTGAGGAGTGAAAGGTTTGAGTCCCACTTTGGGCACTTCATCTTTTAAGAACTGTACTTGAGATATGAGCCCCTAAAACATCTAGCTCTGAAAGCCAATGGGCTTGAATTAGATTTAAAAGGTCATGGTGAATTGAGAAATCATTCTTAAAGGGCTCACTCATGGATTCATCTACCCCAGGACCCACTGCAGAGTGTTTAAAAAGCATCAAGACTGTATGTGAAAGAAGGGTATTACTGAAAGCACCATCCTGAGAGCCAGGCATCTAATTTAACAAAAAAAAACTGTGGTCCTCTCCAGGGATGAAGGCTGGCAGGCACCATCTTTTTACTCTCCCTCAGACGTATTGCAACTCTCTGGTACATCCAAGGAAGGATCTTGGATCTCATCTGGTACCCTGATATTTGTAGCCGATACCAAGGATACATCTAAGTCATCTATATGTCGCCTATGAAAGGTTCCCTTCAGATGTAAAAACACAGGGACTGAAAGTGAAAGGATGGGAAATGATCTTCCATGCAAACAGACACCAAAGAAAGCTGAAGTGGCTATACTGGTATCAGACAAAAGAGACTTTGAAACAAAGAGTGTTATAAGAGACAAAGAAGTTATAACATTATGGTAAAGGAAGCAAACAAACAAGAGGATATACGATCTTAAAATATTTATGTATCCAACAAAGGAGTACCTAACTATATATAGCAAATACTAACAGACCTAAAGGGAGAAATAGACAGCAATACAATTATAGTAGGATAATACTCCATTTTTATCAATAAATAGTTCAATCACATAGATATTAGTTAAGAAAACATTGGCCTTAAACAACATATCAGACTAGAAGAATTTAACAGATATATAAAGAACATTTCATCCCCAAACAATAGTATACACATTCTTCTCAGGCAATCATGGAGCATTGTCTAAGATAGACTATATACTAGGTCACATAAGTGTCTTAATATATTAAAGATGATTCCAATCCTATCAAGTATCTTTTCCAACCACAATAGTATGAAACTAGGTATCAATTACAAGAAGAAAACTGGAAAATTCACCGATTTTTAGAGCTTAAAACATACAACTAAACAATCAACAGGTCAAAGAAGAAATCAAGAGAAATTTAAAAATTTGGAAACATGGAAATACAATTTACCAAAACATGTGGGATGCAGTAAAAGTAATCATAAGACAAACATAATAATGAACCAGAAACAACACAAATCTCAAATTAAAAACCTAAAATGACATCTCAAGGAACTAGTAAAAATATAAGAAATAAAAACCAAAGGTAATGGAAGGAAATAACAAAGATCAGAGCAGAAATAAATATAACAGATTAAAAAGACAAAAGAAAAGGTCAGAGACTAAAGGATGGTTCTTTGAAAAAGTAAGCAAAATTGACAAACCTTTAGTTAGACTCACCAAGAAAAAAGTGAAGAATCATATAAATTTAAAATAAAAAAATGAACATTATACCTGAAACCACAGAGTACAAATAATTGTAAGAGACTAGTATGAACAATTATATACTAACAAATTGGACAACTTTGAATAAATAGACAAATTACTAGAAAAATATAATATACCCAGACCAAATGATGAATAGAAAACCTAAACAGATTGATTACTTGTAAGGAGATTGAATTGGTAATCAGAAACCTCCCAATAACAACAAAAAGTCAAGGACATGATTCCTTGGCAAATTCTACCAAATACTTAAAGAGGAATCAATATCAGTCATTCTCAAATTCTTCCAAAATATAAAAGAAGGAACAGTTCAAAATCATTTCACTAGGCCAGCATTTTATTGATACCAAAACCAGACAAGGACCACACACACACACACACACACACACACACAAGATTGCACGCCAATATCCCCAGTGGAAATAAAGACAAAAATTCTCAAATATTAGCAAACTGAGTATGATAAAGTATTAGAAAATCATACACTATGATGAAGTGGGATTCACTTCAGGGATTCAAGGAAAGCTCAATATTTGCAAATCAATTTATTTTATATTCCCCATTAACAAAATGAAGGGTAGAAATCATACAAGCTCAATAGGTGCAGAAAAAGCATTGACAAAATTTGATATTCATGTACAAAAAAAATTCTTAACAAAGTGGGTACAGAGGGAATGTAACTCAACATAGTAAAAGCCATATATCACATGGCCACAGCTGACATCATACCCAATGATGTAAAACTGGAAGCTTTTCCCCTAAGATCAGAAACAAGATGAGGATGCCAACTCTCACCACTTATATTCAACATAGTATTAAAAGTCCGAGGAGGACTAACAGGGAAGAAAAAGAAATAAAAGCCATGCAAACTGGAAAGGAAGAAGTAAAATCATCAGTATTTACAAATGACATGATGTTATATATTCAAAACCCTAAAGGCTTCACTCAAAATTGTAAGAACTAATCAACAAATTCCAAAAAATTATAGGATACAAAATCAATATATAAAATCTGTTACATTTTTATATACTAACAAACTATTAGAAAGAGAATTTTAGAAAGCAATCACAAATAGTGCATCAAAATAGTTGCATCAAAAATAATAAAGTACATGGGAATAAATTTATCCAAGGAGATGAAAGACATGTACACTGAAAACCATAAGATATTTATGAAAGAAACTGAAGAAATAAATAAATGCAAAGATAGTCTGTGTTCATGGTTTGGAAGAATATTCTTAAAATGTTCATACCTCCCAAAGTAATCAATTGACTCAATGCAATCCCTATCAACATTTCAATAACACTTAACAAAAATAGAACAAATAATCCTACAGTTTTTATGGAACCATAAAAGAATCTGAATAATCAAAGCAATGTTGGGGTAGAATAACAAAGTTGGAAGCATCATGGTCCTTGATTTCAAACTCTATTGCAAAGCTATAGAAATCAAAACAGTATAATACTGGCATAAAAACAGACACTTAAATCATTGGAATAGCATATAGAGCTCCAAAATAAACCCACACATATATTTATGTGTCAATCAATTTATGACAAAGATGTTAAGAATATACAATAGGTAAAGGACTGTTTATTTAATAATATTTGTCATAAGTATCAATTTGTTGTTATCAATCAGCAATATTTGGAAAACAGGACAGCTACAAGAAAAAGATTGAAACTGAAACACTATCTTTCACCACACAGAAAAATTAATTTAAAATTGATTTAAAACCTAAATATAAGATCTGAAACCAAAAAACTCCTAGAAGAAAACATGGTAGTAAACTTTTTTTTTTTCCATTTTTTTGGTAGTAAGCTCTTGACGCTGGTCTGGGTGATGACTTTTTTGGTATCTGACACCAAAAGAAAGGTAATAAAAGCAAAAATAAACAATGGGATTACCTTTAACTTAAAAGCTTCTGCACAACAAAGGAAACCATCAAGGAAAGTGATAAGACAGTCTACTGAATGGCAGAAAACATTTGCAAATTATATATCTGATAAGGAGTTAATTTCAAATCTATATAAATAACTCATATAACTCATTAGCAAGAAATAAACCATCGAATTTTAAAATGCACAGAAGATTTGAATAGATATTTTCAAAAGAAGACCTACACATGGCTAAGGGGTACATGAAAAGGTGCTTTGCATCACAAATCATCAGGGAAATGGAAATCAAAGCCACAGTAAGGTATCACCTCCCATCTGTTAGAATGGCCATCATCAAAAATATAAGAAATAACAAGTGCTTGTAAGAATCTACAGAAATGGAAACCCTCTGCACTGTTGGTAGTGTCAACTAAAAAAAAAGATGTGCAATTTTAGAGTTGTGAGTTGAGTTTTATTTGGGGCAAAATGAGGACTGCAGCCCCGGAGGCAGGCAGCATCTCAGACAGCTCTGAGAGACCGCTCCTAAGAGGCAGCAGGGGAAAGTCAATAGAAGTGCTTCTCTATATATGAGGACATGCAAGGATTGAGATCATAACATCTGTTCCTAAAAACATCCAACTATCTAAAGGTTCCCTGGAGCACAGAGTGCCTCACTCCACCCTGATCTCCCACAGGGATTGGTGAAGGTCCACAGCTATAGCAGCATGGGGTTCAACCTCCTTTGGAGCAGACGGCAAGGGCCTTTGTTGTTCACTTGCTGGCAACGCTCTTGGTAAGTGCCAGTTTGTAGCTGACAGTAGGAATGTACACTGGTGTAGCTTTCATGAAAATTGTATGGAGCGTCCTCAAAAAATTAAAAACAGAACCTCCATATGATTCTGAAATTCTACTTTTGGGTATATATCTGAAGAAAATGAATATTCTAACTCGAAAATATATATATATCCCCATATTCACTGCAGAATTATTTACAATAGCAAAGATATGGAAACAACCTAAGTGTCCATCAATGGATGAATGGATAAAGAAATTATGGTATATACATACCATGGATTATTTTTCAGCCATAAGAAATAAATGTTGCTAATTGCAACAATATGGATGGAACTTCAGGGCATTATGCTAAATGAAATAAATCAGACAGAAAAAGACAAATACTATATGATTTCATTTATATCTAGAATAAAAATTAAATGAACTCTTAGAGACAGAGAGGTGGTTACCAGAGGTAGGGGTTTGGGGTTTCTGAAAAGTGTGAAAGGGGTTAAAAACTGCTATCTTTCAATTATAAAATAAGGCATGGGGATTTAATGCACAACATAGTGACTAGAGCTAACAATGCTTTATCATATATTTGAAGGTTATTAGGAGATTAGAACTTAAAAGTTCTCATAACAAGAATAAATACATTTTATAATTTTGTATGGTGATGGATGTTAACTAGACCTATTGTGGTGGCCATTTTACAATAGATACAAATACTAAATTATTACGTTGTATATCTAAAACTAACAATATGTTAATTATACCTCAATAAAAATATATATGAGAGAAATTAAAAGACTGTTAACAAACAGGCCATCTTAAATAGAGGTAAGATGTTTTAAGGTCTGTGTATTGTGCAAGAAATAAGTAAACGTAGACTTAATACATTTTAAAACATAGAAATTTGATGGTATAAATCAGTTTACTAAAATTAGAGGATTTTAAAAATGGAATGATGTAATGTATTTGATCTATTCATAAAAAGGAAAGGAGAAAATAAAAACAGTGGATCAAATAGAATGCACAAAATAAAAATATCAGTCATATAAAATATATGTGATTACATTTAAATATTTAAAGAGCTTTGTTTATTTGATTATAGTACTATAATATTATAAAGATTATTTATTTTATATTTAAAGTTTAACAGAAATGAAAATATAAAGAACTATATGATATTTATAGAGGTCAATCTAAAATATAAGGATACAAAATGCCTGAATATAGAAAGTCTAACAGGACTGAAAAAATAAAAAGCTATATGATATTTACAGAAGGGCAATCTATACAGAATGCTTTAATATACAAGCGTTAAAAATAAACAAAAAAAGTCACAAATGTAGAAAACAAACTTATGCATACCAAGGGGGAAAAAGGGGAGGGATAAGTTCAGAGATTGGGACTGATATATTCACATTACTAAATATAAGATAAATAACTAATAAGAATCTATAGCACAGGGAACTCTACTCAATACCCTGTAATAACGTACATGGGAAAAGAATTTATAAAAAAGTGAATACATCTATATATATAACTGATTTACTTTGCTGTACAACAGAAGAATATTATAAATCAACTATTCTCCAATAAAAATTAAAGTGTTAAAGAGCATAGAAGACACATAATTATCCAAATAAACTCCTCATAGATATGTTGTATCAGACAAAAGAAACTTTAAGGCAGAGGCAAACAATAAAAATTCACTTTATTAAAAATGTATAAGAATTCTAAGCTTTATGAAGCAAATCATATAATGTAAAAACTGACAACTACAGAGAGAACCTGGTTAATTCACCATCATAGTTGGATATTTTTATTTTAAAAATTTTTTAAATTACATATTTCTTAGTGATTTATGGATAAAATAGCCCAAAAAAATCAGAAAATAAAGGGAATCTGAAGAAACAACAACCTTCATTTAAGAGACACATATAAAATTATACACTAAAAATAGAAGAAAATTATACACTACACCAGTAATGGATATTCCTTCTAAACACATGAAACATTTATGAAAACTGATTATAAACATAGCCTTAAAGAAATCTTAACAAATTTGTTTGCCCATAGTGCAAGTAGATTAGAACTTATAAGAAAAAAATACTAATAAAACAAAACTCACACTGTACTTTTGAAAATTAATGAGTGCCTTCCTAAATAACTCATGGTTAGATCACAGGATTTTAAAAAATTCAGGACATCTATCCATTGGTGTGAGTGGTGTATTAAAGTCTCCCACAATTATTGTGTTGTTGTTGATTTCCCCTTTCATACTTGTTAGCATTTGCCTTACATATTGTGGAGCTCCTATGTTAGGTGCATAAATATTTATAATTGTTATTTCTTCTTCCTGGATTGATCCTTTGATCATTATGTAATGTCCATCTTTATCTCTTTTCACTGCCTTTATTTTAAAGTCTACTTTATCTGATATGAGTATTGCCACTCCTGCTTTCTTTTGGTCTTTATTCGCATGGAATATCTTTTTCCAGCCTTTAACTTTCAGTCTATATGTGTCCCTAGGTGTGAGGTGGGTCTCTTGTAGACAACATATATAGGGATCTTGTTTCTGTATCCAATCGGCCAATCTTTGTCTTTTGGTTGGGGCATTCAGCCCGTTTACATTTAAGGTAATTATTGATAAGTATGATCTCGCTGCCATTTATTTTATTGTTTTGGGTTCCAGATTATCTATCCCATCCGTGTTTCCTATCTAGGCAAGTTCCTTTAGCATTCGTTGGAGGGCTGGTTTGGTGTTACTGAATTCTCTCAGTTTCTGCTTGTCTGAGAAAATTTTGAATTCTCCTTCAAATTTGAATGAGATCCTTGCTGGGTACAGTAATCGGGGTTGTAGATTGTTTTCTTCCATGACTTTAAGAATGCTCTGCCATTCCCTTCTGGCCTGAAGCGTTTCTATTGAGAGATCAGCTGTTATCCTTATGGGATTCCCCTTGTGAGTTATTTTTTGCTTCTCCCTTGCTGCTTTTAATATTTGGTCTTTGTATTTGATATTTGTTAATTTGATTAATATGTGTCTTGGGGTATTCCGTTTGGGGTTCATTCTATTTGGGACTCTCTGTGTTTCTTGGACCTGAGTGGCTATTTGCTTCCCCAATTTAGGTAAATTTTCAACAATTATCTCTTCAAGAATTTTCTGATGGTCTTTCTTTTTGTCTTCTTCTTCTGGGACTCCTATGATTCGAATATTGGTGCGTTTAATATTGTCCCAGAGGTCTCTAAGATTGTCCTCATTTCTTTTAGTTCTTTTTTCATTTTTCCTTTCTGTTTCATTTATTTCTGCCATTCTGTCTTCTACCTCACTTATCCTGTCTTCTATCTCTGTTATTATACTGTTGGTTCCCTCCAGGGTGTTTTTGATCTCATTTATTGCATTATTTATTGTATTTTGACTCTTTTTCATTTCTTCTAAGTCCTTGTTAAAGTTTACCTGCATCTTCTCAATCCTTGCCTGCAGGTTATTGAACTGCAGCTCCAACTTATTTTCCAGGTTTTGGATCATATTCACTATCCTTATTCGGAATTCTTTGTCAGGTAGACATCCTATCTCTTCGTATAGCCAAAGCAATCTTGAGAAAGAAGAATGGAACAGGCGGAATCAACCTACCGGACTTTAGGCTATACTACAAATCCACAGTCATTAAGACAGTATGGTACTGGCACAAAGACAGAAACATAGATCAATGGAACAGAATAGAAAGCCCAGAGATAAATCCACGCATCTATGGACACCTTATCTTTGACAAAGGAGGCAAGAATATACAATGGAGAAAAGACAACCTCTTTAACAAGTGGTGCTGGGAAACCTGGACAGCCACTTGTAAAACAATGAAACTAGATCACTTTCTAACACCATACACAAAGATAAACTCAAAATGGATCAAAGATCTAAGCATAAGACCAGAAACTATAAAACTCCTAGAGGATAACATAGGCAAAACACTCTCTGCTATAACCCAAAGCGGGATACTCCATGACCCACCTCCCAGAATATTGGAAATAAAAACACGAATAAACAAATGGGACCTAATTAAAATTAAAAGCTTTTGCACAACAAAGGAAACTATAAGCAAGGTGAAAAGACAGCCTTCAGAATGGGAGAAAATAATAGCCAATGAAACAACAAACAATTAATCTCAAAAATATACAAACAACTCCTGCAGCTCCATTATAGAAAAATAAACAACCCAATTAAAAAGTGGGCCAAAGAACTTAACAGACATTTCTCCAAAGAAGATAGAAAAATGGCTAACAAACACATGAAAAGATGCTCAACATCACTCATTATCAGAGAAATGCAAATCAAAACTACAATGAGGTACCACTTTACACCAGTCAGAATGGCTGCCATCCAAAAGTCTACAAGCAATAAATGCTGGAGAGGATGTGGAGAAAAGGGAACCCTCTTACACTGTTGGTGGGAATGCAAACTAGTACAGCCACTATGGAAAACAGTGTGGAGGTTCCTTAAAAAGCTGCAAATAGACCTGCCATATGACCCAGCAATCCCACTGCTGGGCATATACACCGAGGAAACCAGAATTGAAAGAGCCACGTGTACCCCAATGTTCATCGCTGCATTGTTTACAATAGCCAGGACATGGAAGCAACCTAGATGCCCATCAACTGACGAATGGATAAGAAAGCTGTGGTACATATACACAATGGAATATTACTCAGCATTAAAAAAAAAAATTCATTTGAAGCAATTCTACTCAGATGGACGAAACTGGAGCCCATTATCCAGAGTGAAGTAAGCCAGAAGCAAAAACAACAATACAGTATATTAACGCATATATATGGAATTTAGAAAGACGGTAACGAGAACCCAACATACGAGACAGCAAAAGGAACGCAGATGTATAGAATAGACTCGTGGACTTTGTGGATGAGGGTAAGGGTGGGATGATATGGGAGAAGGGCATTGAAGCATGTTAATTTTCATATGTCTAATCAATCGCCAGCCCAGGATTGATGCTCGGGGCTGGTGCAGCGAGATTTCCCGGGGGGGGGGGGGGAAGAGGGAGGGGGTTTCCGGAGGGGAAGCGTATGTAAACCCATGGTGATATCATGACAATGTATGGCAAAAACAATTAAAAAAGAAAAAAAAAAAAGAAAAAAAAATTCAGGACAGAATACTGAAAATACTTAATATTATAATTAATGAAATACAGCCAAATTAGTATTTTTTCATAAGAGGAAAGAATAAAGTCTCAATCTATGAGCTAATTACTTACACTTTCAATCTTAGGAAAAGAAGTGGGGGTGGAGATTAAAAGAAGGAATAATACATAGCAATAAAAAAGAGAGCAAACCACCTACTATTACTCCACAACAACCTGATGTCCTCATAGATATAATGCTGATTAAAGGCAATCAGGTACAAAAGGTTATGTACTGCATGATTTTATTCCATGCAGTTCAAGAGCAGACAAAATGAATCAGTAGTAATAAAAATGACAGAAATTTTCTCTGAGGAGGTTAACTGGAAAAGGCACACGGGAGCTGAACTCTCTGAAATGGTCTGTCTCTTGACCTGGATGGTGGTTTCACAGATAGATTCAGTTGTAAAACTCATTTGACTGCATATTGGAGATCTGTGCCCTTTACAGTGTACATGCTATACCTCAACAGAAAGGCTTAGGAGAACAATGAAAAGTAATTTTGGATTGAGACATATACACCATTGATACTATGGACAAAATAGATAGCTAATAAGAACATAGTGTACAGCACAGGAAACTCCATTCACTGTGGTAACCTGAATGGAAAGAAGTCCAAAAAGGTGGAGATGTATGGACATGTATGGCTGGTTCATTGTGCTGTACAGTGGAAACTAAAACAACATTGCAAAGCAACTATATTCCA
Organism: Antilocapra americana; assembly: GCA_007570785.1. Classification (NCBI taxonomy): domain Eukaryota; kingdom Metazoa; phylum Chordata; class Mammalia; order Artiodactyla; family Antilocapridae; genus Antilocapra; species Antilocapra americana. The sequence continues at coordinate 2,420,854 of ML661889.1, read as the reverse complement.
ATAAAAATTAATTTAAAAATGAATCTAGAATAGACAGTAAAGCCACAAGTTACATTTTTCTAGACTAACAAAATATACCAGCATTAAAGTAGATTGACCAACGAAGAAAAGAGAATAAAACAATTTCAAGATTAAAAACAAAAGAATATACAAATTAGATGATATAAGTATTTAAGAGAGAAAATGTGAACATTAAATATAACTTTTTAGCAATACACTTGAGAACATAGATAAAATTAATTTTTAGAAAAGCTAATGAGGAAATAGAATATCTGAAGAATTATATAGTTAGAGTTGTACTAAAAGTTCCCTTTGGTCATATGCTATTGCCAAATATTAAATAAACATTCAACCAAAGCCAAGGCCAAATTCAAATAAAATTATCACAGAATGAATTTCTGGAATACAGTAGTAAATCTAAACTTTATTTGAAATATTTGTTTATGATAGCAATTATGGTGTCAAACCTTCATAACTGGCTAAAAAACAGTAATTTCTTTTTAGGGTCAGTTGCCATCTAGCCAAGCTATTGTACAGTAGTGATACCAAATATGCTGTTTTTTCAACTGGCATATTTAAAAACATAACAAACTTCTTTATAGCTGACTGAATATAATAGAGGAAAAAGTTTTTCATAAAACATTTTCTAGTAGTAAATTCACATGTGGAATTTAAAAATTCGATAAATCTGTTTTTTTTTTAAAAGAAGTTCTTATACTTTTAGCTACTAAAATTTGTTATGAATCCGTGGCTATCATTTTTACAGGTATTTTCTTTTACATTTTTAGACTCCATAAAAACCCTAAAAGTCATCTTAAATTGCATCCAAGACAAGTTTTATTAGCAAGAACAAAATTTCTCTAGCATATTATTTTCTTCATATTATTTATATTTATTTATGTGTACAGTTAAAGACTCATGGATTAAATTTTGTGTTAAAGTTTTTTTTCATAATATTTATAACTGATAACATTTATATTCTATTTATAGTCCATTTGTTGATGGGAATTATGACAAAATAAATAACTTTCCAAGTTTAGGATTAAAATATAATCCAATATCTACTGTTCCCCCTTATATTAATACTTAACTTTTTAGAAGCATAATTTGGCTCAAAATAATAAAATAGTTTTATTAAATTCATATGGTGGCTTTTTTTTCTTAATATATGTTAGTTTTTAACTATTTGTATGTTTCTATTGATGGTGAATGCTAGGATGGGTCTAAAAGTTGTTTTAGCATTCATAACTAATATAAAATTTCAAATAGATATAAATATATTGAGGAAAAATAGCTAATATATAAGGAAAAAATACATATTACTTCTAGAATGCTTATCTACACGAAGATTTGTACTTTAACAGTAAATTGAATATCAACTTGTTTGTATTGAAGACAGTTTTTTCTCATTAGATGCATGGAAATGGTGCATGACCACATGATCACTGATCATGCATAAATTCTAGTTTGCACATTTCTTATCAAAGTAGTATTTGTCTTCTCCGGTTTCCAGAGGTTGAGGAAGAAGCTAAATACTGACTTTTAATCAAATATTAAGACTGAGATCAAATTTAACATATATGTAAATATTAGTCAAACAAAAATAAACAACAAAAAAAACTCCCAAAAAAGAAAACACTAGGCTCAGATTTTTCTAAGTCTATCTAGTAATGAAGGAACAAATAATTCTAAAGTTACACAATTAAAGAATACAGAAAAAGAGGAAAACTTCTACCATATTCTATGAAACTAGAACAAACTTGATGCAGAAAATAAAGAAGCATAAAAGATATAAGTATTGGAAAAGAAGAAAATGTATATTATTGACAAATAATTTGATTGTCAACACTGGCTGTCCCAAAGGAATCAATAATTTGTTAAAATTCATGCATAAAAATTTCTTAGATATCAAATCAATTTCATTTCTCTTTACAAAATGGAAAGAATTAATTCACAAAATAGCAAGTATTTATAAAAAATAAAAAATAAACAAAAGAATAAATATTTAAAAATGTGCAAACCCATTATGGAAAAAATATAAATTTTACTGTAAGAAGTTCTAAAGATAGAGATATATTCTGAAATTACATCACTTAATATTGGAAAAGTGTTAATTTTCCCCAAATTGATCTATGGATTCAAGTTGATCCAATCAAAATGCCAATAGGGTGTGTGTGTTTGGGAGAGGAGAGAGAGAATGAGTCTGGGAAATATTTGAAAACTGATAAAAAAAAAAAAATGTATGAGGAAGAGTAAAGGGACAGAAATAACACACTGTTCCTGAAGATGACGACTTTTAGGGCAACTGTCTTAGCAGACATCCCACCTTAAAATAATACTGTACTATTTCAGACAACATGGTGCTCTTTCAGGGATGTACCAATTAAGCATAAAAACAAATCTTGAAATAGAGTAGAGCTATGAATATCTGATTTATGTCAGAGTTGGTATTGCAGATAAATATGAAATACATACATTTTTCAATAAATAACTTGAGAGACACTTGGTTATACAAATAAAAAGAAATTTGATTCCTATGTCATTCCATAACTAAAAATCTCCTCCAGGTAAATTAAAGCTTAAATTCTGAAGGCAAAATTTAGGATACAATAAGAGAATGTTTTCCTGTCCTCAAGTTAGGAGCGTATATTTTGAGCAAGATACAAGAAATGTTCAAGGCAAGGAAAAAGTGATATTTTCAACAACATGAAAATTAAAAACTTCTAGTTCATCAAATTATACTAAAAAGTGAGTAGACTTAGAGGAAATACTTGTATTAATAGCACAAAACAATCAAATGATTCAGACCTAGAACTCCAGTGAATTATTAAGAAAAAAGGCAATCCAAAAAAGGCAAAAGATTTTGGCAGGCACTTTCCTAAAAAGGAAAGGCAAAAAAGCCAACATGCTTTAAAAAGATAAATTCATAAATAACTAGAAAATATTGTTTATGATGTGATTGAGGGGAAATTTCTATACACTGCTGGTGGGAGTATAAATGGGTACTAGCAATTTTATAATACAAAGAATTTTGGCATATATACTGGAATTGAAAACCACTCTCACCTGTGACTTAGAAATTCCATTCCTAGATAAACGAATATATATAGAATATAGATATAGGTATATAATATATAGATACAGGAATATAGAAAAACTTCTGTATGTGTAAGAAACATTCACATAATTCATATTCCTTTATAGTAGGAAAATAAAGCCTACAAATGACTGAAATGCTATATCATTTATGCAATAGAATAGTATACAGCAGCAAAGCTATGGGAGGGAAACAAGATAAATAATTGAGCAGGATAGTACTGAATGACAGTAAATGACAAAATATGATTGATAAAGATATGATGGTGCATGTGTGTTTACACTTATCCTAAGTTCAAAAATACACAACAATAAATAATACCTTGTTTAGGTTTGTAATGTGTGCAGTAAAAATCACAGAAAATGATTACATTAACCCCACAAAAAGGAACAGTAATTATCTCATGGTTGTGAGGATTTGGAACAGAGGAGGAACACCAAAGGGACATTCAAAAGGACACACAAAAGCCTTGAAAGAACATTCCATACCTAACTGCTCAAAACACAGATATAAGAAATGATAAAGTTGAATTCATAATTTTAAAAGCTATGTTCATGTCAAAATTACTATAAACAAAAAGACACTAAAAATAAAAATATTTGTAATATATCTTATAGGTGAAGGATTGCTCTCTAGTATTTTAAGAAATCTTTAAAATAGAAGAAAATAGAACTAAAAACCTTAATAGATCAATTTGCCAAAGATATAAACAAAACAATATTTTAAAAGCTACTAAAATAGCTCTTCAATATATGAAAAGATATACAAGCACCCTCACAAGAGAAAGTAAATTAAAATCACAAGGAAACAATCAGATTAGCAAAAATTTCAAAGCATGAAAATACACTCTTTTAGAGAAAGGCTGTGGAGAAACAGGCACTCATAATTGTGAAAAGGTCAAGTTTTCTTATAGAAGATTTGGCTATATCTACCAAAACTATTTGGGCTTCCCTTGTAGCTCAGTTGCTAAAGAATCTGCCTGCAACGCAGGAGATCTGGGTTCAATTACTGGGTTGGGAAAATCCCCTGGAGAAGAAAATGGCAACCCACTCCAGTCTTCTTGCCTGGAGAATCCCATAGAGGGGATTTTGGCAGGCTACAGTCCATGGGTTCACAACAGTTGGGCACGACTTAGCAACTACACCACCACCACCAAAACTATTTAACTTTAATCTACTAGTGCCAATTACGGGATTCAGCCTAAAGCTACATCGCTACACGCACGCACGCACAAAGCTCTTTATTGAGCATTATTTGTAATTTCAAAGGATTATAAACAATGTTATTGCCTATACATAAGATAGTTGAATAAACACGACTGTATTTTTTTCTCAAGAGAGTATCATGCAACTGTGTAAAAGAATGAGAAATATCTGTATTATTTTACAATGCTTTAAGAAAAAACATAATAAAGGAAAGAAGATACGTAAGAAAAAAAGGTGCAATAAGAAAATATGCCTATGTCTGCTCATATATGCAAAATTGAGGGGTGAATTAAAAACTAAAGATACAGATGACCTACATGAGATGGATGGAATGGGCAGCAGCAGCATGAAGAAATGAAGAGGGGATGATAGACATTTCTCTGAGTATACACTTTTGCATAGTTCTTATTTTGGGAATCATGTTACAAATATAACTAGCAAAAATATACATAACCTGAAAGGACGAGGGGGAAATCTCCAAAATGAAAACTAAACAGAACCAAATGGACCAAACTCAATCTCAGCTTCATAGTATAACTACCGTAAAGGGGAGAGGGGTGACATAAGTATTTCTGCAATAGTATTTGGGTTATGTGTCCTCAAGCTAAGGACAAAAGAATTATAAAGAAATGTTAAACCCTCTTGGTAATCTTTTTCCCCACAGAGTTATGAGTAAGCGATTTTGAAATCAGTTTCTATGTAATCTAGGATTTAGTAAAATAAGTGAAGATACTATGGACAATGAAAGACAGATTGCTCAATGTCCAAAGGAAAATACATGTATGGAAAAGGGAGAAGCTAGGATAAACCCAGCGGAATTGGGCTTAGAGTTATCTGAATGAACTCATGATTATATGTGTGTGTGTACATATAATACGTAATGAACTACATACTTGTGCATATACACTGAATTCTATACGTCCATATATCCTTGGGGCTTCCCTAGTGGCTCAGATGGTGAAAAATCTGCCTGCAATGCAGGAGACTCAGGTTCAGTCCCTGGGTTGGGGAGATCCCCTGGAGAAGGGACTGGCGATCCACTCCAGTATCCTTGCCTAGAGAATTCCATGGACAGAGGAACCTGGCGGGCTATAGTCCACAGGGTCTCAAAGTCAGACACAACTGTGCAACTACATTTTCACATATGTCTCTCATCCATATCTATATATGTGCCTATCCACTATATATGTAGACTGATAGAGAAATAGATGTGAGTATATGGATCTGCACACACGAGGAGAGAAAGGGCTGTGTAAGTGGATATGTGATAGACATATGTATATGTGTGTATACACACATATATTTCCTAGCTCTGTTCACCAGGAGTCCTAGTATTTACTGGTAGCAAAATGCATGCCTTGTGCTCAGAGCTTTGTTTTTAAGTATCATTCTCTTCTCTAAAGAGGCTGTCTTTGAGGAATGGCTGATTTCAGGGCTGAGGAGGTACAAAATGAACTTAAAATGTCTCATTGTGGCAGAGAATCAGGAAGTTTTAAAAAATTATGGCGACATATCAGAAAAACCTATATGATTACAGCTAGGTGCATTGAATCTCCAGCATTTTAAAAATGGTTCAGCTATAAAAATGTCAGATTTTGAAGTATTATAAATCCAGAATATTCCCCTTGTATCTCCTTCCTCCTCTAACCAATGGGGCCTTGCCATGGATTTAAGACTGACGGGAGCCAGAACTGAACTGATGCAATGAATCTGGTACAAAGAATTTTGCTATAAAAAATGAAAACTAGAATTATGATTTAAAATTGAGAACTGGAGCTGATCTAGGAAATTATCCTTCTTAACTGTTATATAAAACCACCGGTGCCTCAGCATCATCTGGGGACTTTGCTGGTTTTGGTAGAGAACCATCCTCCCAACTCTAGCACTCTCCTCTGATTACTCTAAAGCTCACTGCCCAACCCATTACCACCTCTACAATTTTACAGGACATGAAATAAAGTTACTACGTTTGTCTAACTTCACATCACTAGTTCACATCAGAGCCACAATCATAAGAAAAACCTATTAAAACTGAATAGAACTTGCCTTCCTCACTTGGGTGGGGCCATTACTATAAGGCTTCCTTGATCATCACTTTACCAGCACTGCTTATTCAGTTTTGTCATTTATGTCCCAATAGAAGCCACCAAGAGTGAATGGAGCTGATAGAGAAAGGAATTTGGAGATGATGTATCTTGGATACATAAGTAATTTACTCTTACACATAAAGTTGTAACTTAACAAGTAGAATCATAAATTCTCAAACCAGGAAACCCTGGGTCCCACATCCCTTTCACATTTACATTTGTGTGACCTCAAGGGAGTTACCTGACTTGAAAGAAACTTGAAAGCCTGAAAAGATCTTTAATGACACTCCACTCCTCACCCACCCAAGTCATAAAGTGGCTCCTCTATCAGGTGCTTAGAAAAAGCTAATTTTTTTCTCTTAACCCTCCCTTTATGCTCACTCATTCAGTTGTGTCTGACTCTTTGAGGTCCCAAGGACTGTAGCCTGCCAGGCTCCTCTCTCCATGGAGCCTGGACAGAGGATATCCTGAGAGTGATATCTTCTCCTCTATCCAGAGGGCCTGCATCTCCTCTATCTTTCTTTTCCAGGCAAAAACACTAAAGTGGGTAGCCATTTCCTTCACCAGGGATCTTTCTAACCCAGGGATTGAACTCACGTCTCCTACATCTCCTGAATGGACAAATTCCTCACCACTAAGCCACCCTGGAAGCCCCTGGGAACCTCCCTTTACCTCTGAGCAACAGTCTTGTATAAATAAATCTTAGCTTTGGATGCAGCTTTTTAAAAGTAGTTTAAAACTAAAGCATCAAAAACATAGCAGAAGATTTAAAACACTGAACCTCTTTCCCTACATTTCAAGAGTTACTGTTTTGTCTCCATGTCTCTTCCCATTTCCCTAAACTAGAATCTTTTTGCCATTTGGGATTTAATAAATTTGTGAATATATCCAAAATATTTTCCTTAGATGTTGTAATATATACTATATCCCTTAAATATCAACTAGAAAGGGAGCTATTATATTGTACAGGCATCATTGTTTGTGTTTCTCTAAAAATTAAGAAGTTCTAATTTATCTGAAATTTCTTTCTTCATATAGCTAGTTACTATGTGGTTGGGAGCACCAGTTAAAAAAACTAAAACAATCACTTAGGGTCAGAATCCCAAATTGTTTATTACAGAAATTTCAGGAAAGAAACATTTACACAAAGACAATGCTATCTTAGTTCTCCTTATGATAAGATTATTCTCCTCAGCCAAGCTAATAAGTTAATACCATCAATATTTCCCCAGCTCCACATTAGATTAAGAATCTTTATCTTCCAATTAACCTGCAATTATGTGTCTTAATATCTGACATTCTCTTGGATTTTGGTTAATCCATACAATGCCAATATTTAAAGATAGGGTCCCCAGGTCAATCAGCTAGAAACCATTCCCAGAAGTTGATGCTAATCAAATTTGTTCATGCAATTCAGTGACTATATTGCCATGATAAGTTTTAGAACAGATGTTTGACACTAAAGCAAGCTCTTTAGAGTAGAATTTAAATCCCTTTTGTGTGATAACGACAAAGGTTATTAAAATACACTTTTTGGTGACCTAATTAAGGCACTCGATCAAAAACAATCAAAATAGCAGCCTCCTTATAGCCTTCCCAAGAATGAGGTTTCTCAGCCTCTCAGTGTAACCCTGATGAAAGCACAGCATGAGAAATGGATAAAATTATGATCTAGGCTGAGAAATTAGCCTTAAGCACTTGTTAATAAAGGCAAATAGAATTTTACAAACCAACATATAAACTTTGTGAGGTTATTTTATTGCTTTCTGCACCAAGGTAGATTGATATAATTATCTCCCTTATAGTCTTATTTAATTCATTTTTAAAAATCTTGGTTGATGATAGGAGGTCTAAAAATTAGAACAGATTGAATCTGGCTATTCTTTTAGCTCTACGCTGTTTGATCCTCGATTAAGCAGTTTTTCTCCTGAACAAAATACAAATATTCTGCACCACCTACTCTCACGATTTTCTGCAATGAGAAATTATTATGCTGATTTTCTTACAGTATTCCTGTTTTGAGGTGAATAGTGGAGAATACTCACACATACTCATTCACTCTTTTTTCCTCAATGTCCAAAATTTAGCATTCTATTAAACTAGTAATTTCATATTTAAAATAGGCATTGAAACATTAAGTGCAAAACATTTGAATTTGATTGCTTCTCTTACTTAATTAAAAACTGGAAAACTAAATAACATTGAATAAATAGTCTAAAAGAGTATCTTTCTGAAAAGTTGGTCTTTCCCCCAAAATGTTTTGAGTATGAGGCACTGTTCAGATTTTTTATCTTAAAATTTTTTCAATCCATCCTCATATAGAAATTATAGATGCCAGTAAACTTCTCTTACATGCCATTATGATGAATTTCAAGTGTATTCTCATTTGTTCTCTGTAGCTGATATTTTGAACACTACTATAAAATAATCTCAAGTTTGAATATTGTATTGGTTAATCAGAAAGTTTTCTAGTACTACTAGCATTTTTTGTTGTTGTTTTAATATGATACTGGGTTGGCCAAAGGTTTGTCTGGGTTTTTTGCTGAAGGGTGGTATGGAAAAACCCAAACAAACTTTTTGATCAACCCAGCATAATCATAGAAAGCTAGACTCAAGAGTATATCACCATAAAATTATCATCAGGCTAATAAAGCTCCTGATAGCATTTACTAATAGAAACGAAGATGTTGTCCCTTACAGACTAACCCTTCAGACCTTATGTGAACTAAAGTTTCCCTGTATGGTTTATAATCTTTTCAACTAGGTCTGAAATGCTATAATTAAAAAAAAAAAAGTAAAAAAAATTAGTGACAGTCTTCACTGTGACTTCCCATGGTGAAAATGAAATTCAACTTTTCACTGAACAAGTCTCTTTACCCCTCCACTATCTCCTCTACAGATTCTAAACCAGACTATTTGACCAAAGCTGTCAGAATGTATGTGAAAGAGCTGCGCCAATAGCACATCTGTGAAAAGTTAAAATAGGCTGTATCAATTAAAGGTGCATGACCACAGGTCACAGTATTCTACTTCCAGGCAGAGTTAGAGCCAATCTTTCCTTTTAAGGATATTAATGATGCAAGTGTTCATCTGCACACCAAGCAAATTTGCTGCTGGCTTATATGTTTAATGAAAATTTCAGAATGAGGGTGAAATCTATATCATTAGTAAAAACAAATTCTGTAAAACACAATCTTGTAAATGAGCTATAGCTTTAAAAACATATACCATTGCCTATTCCAAAAAAGGACCTTCCCAAGATCAGATGCCTATTAAAAACCAGAAGTGTCAGACATCTGTTGCTGTGTTGCATGAACGCAAAGACAGAGATATATTAATACCATATGTGAAGGAATAGGATTCCAAAATCCAGCTTTGCTGGTATTTCCCAAAATAAGTTGCCTGGTTTGTAGAATAAATAAAAATAAAAGATAAATGTCTTTTAAAAAAGAAAGAAACCTCTTCCTAAGAATTAAGCAATACTTCTATCAAATAAAATGTCTTTATATAGGCAACATATTGTAATAGGTTTTTACAAGTGGCTTCCTGAAGCAGATCACAATTATAAGTACAATGTATATTCAAAGGGAAATGCATGAGAAAACCCTATTAGTAAAAAGTGACTCCTGGGTCAGTTGCTTGGGGTGGGTGATGATGAAGACCAAAGCTGAAAAAGGATCACATTTTGTTTGTGATTATTCTAGCAGTTTCTGACCCTTCTTAAGTTAAAGGGTGATCAAAATTTGCCTCACAGAGCACAGTTGACTCTGTGGAATCCTCTCACAGGTCAATAGATGGAGTATCATTAACAAGCTGTAGCATTGACTCTGCCTGAGACCTATCAGCTTGGATTGTGACTGAAAGTTTGGTAAATGGCAAATCAAAACAAAAACTCTTCCAATGACCGAAAGAAAGCCCCAAGTTTTGAGGAATGGCATTCATTCTTCTGACAGAATAACTACGTCACCAATTCTTTCAGGACATAACAGGGAAAATATCAACCTTCTCATTCACAATATGCACTGGTGGCTGTGTGTGTGTGTGTGTGTGTGTGTGTGTGTGTGTGTGTGTGTGTGTTTGTGTGTGTGTGTGTGTGTGTGTGTGTGTGTGTGTGTGTGTGTGTGTCTGTGTGTGTGTGTGTGTGTGTGTGTGGTGTGTGTGTGTGTGTGTGGTGTGTGTGTGTGTCTGTGTGTGTGTGTGTGTGTGTCTGTGTGTCTGTGTGTGTGTGTGTGTGTGACATTTAGTAATGAGAATTGGATCCTCTTAGGAAGGGGAAAAAAAAGCAAAACATTTGAATTATCTTGGCAGTGGTCAAAATGAGGAAGTGGCTAAGGCACTATCCAATTTAGGAGAGCTCACTAACCTTGTAAAGCATTGATTAATCTAACTAATCTTGCGTAATCACATTACTTCTGAAGTAATAACTAAGCCTATCTTTAAGAAAGGGAGGGTGGCTTCCTTAATCAGTTTATAGCAATAATTTCCAAACAGGAAAATAGTCTTAAGGGGTAAATATCTCAGGGAGTAGATGCAGTAACTAGATCTAGAGTCAGTAGAAGCAAGAAGTCTATACTCATGAAATTAAGGCCAATATATTACTAAGGGACTCTTCTGGAAATGAGACAAAAGGAGGAATAACTGCCTTCTTGGGGTGTGTGCAATAAGGTCTCTGAAAGAAAAGAGAAGGTCTCATGAGAAAGCTTATGCCCTAAGGACTTTGAGACAATTCCATCTATTCCCAGGGACATGGAATACTTTCTACCATCATTCTGGAACTTATAGGAGAACATATTTGCAAAGAATCAACAAAAGGATCACAGAAACAGTTTCATGCCAGTGCCCCAGGATCATATTCAGCAGGAGACGGGAAGTATAACTAAAGTCCTTTCAGTAGAAGTTCATACAATCAAAGAATCGTAAACTCTAATTATGGCTCAATGTGACCAAGTATACACGGCAAGTAGTAAAGAGAGAAGTCAACCTGCTCTCCTTGATTAATTTCATGTAGCTTTTCTTGACATGTTACATGATGTCCAACTCAGCTTTTCTAGGTTACATTGAAGTAACAAACCTCTCAAATATCAGAGATTTATACCAACAGAACAGTGATTGTTTAGGTTAGATGTTGGCTGAAGATAGCTGACTATCTCTGCTCAGCAACTCTGTTCAGAGAAGTATCTTCTTCTGGGTCTGTGCTCCAAGAGCAGTTTCTGTCGGAGGTAAGCCTTCTTGTTGCCAGAGGACTAGAAAAACCATGTGGTGGCTCTTTAGGTTTCTGCTTACATTTCATTGCCCACGTAGGTCATATATGTCAACTACAAATGGGCGCTTGTCAAGAGAATTGCCAGCAACTGAACAACAAGGGCATTTGCCATCTGCCTAGATAGAGTGAACCTTGTGCTGCTGTCGGAGAAGGCAGTGGTACCCACTCCGGTGCTCTTGCCTGGAGAATCCTGGGGACGGAGGAGCCTGGTGGGCTGCGTCAACGGGGTCACACAGAGTCGGACACGACTGAGTGACTTGGCAGCAGCAGCAGCTTGTGCTGCTGCAGTTGTTGATCCTCAACACCTCCTGAGAGAGTTCAGGATGGAGCGAGGCAGTCTGTGCTCCAGGAAATCTGGTGGGACCTGACTTTGGAAAGATATTTTCAGGAACTGATATCATAATCCCAATCCTTGCATCTCTCCATATCTAGAAAAGCACTAAATCCCTTCTTACCCCAAGTAAAACTTAACTCAGAACTGTCATGTTGTGCATCTTACCTAGTCGACATACAGCTGCATCTTCACAGCAGGTACTAAGGATCACACAGCAATGGACAGGGATGCGGAATGCTTTCACGAGGAGGAGAGAGGGTATTGGGGAATAGCAACACAATTGTCCACAACGGGAGCTTTGGATGTGAACAAGAAAGGATCATCTGGACTTCAACAACGGGACACACAAATTTCAAAACAATCAATGGGGATAGAGATGGGCAAATAAACAACCAAGATATTAGGAACAACTTTTTAAAAAATACTTTAAAACACAGAAAATATCTGATGAATCTACAAGTTTTTCTTGCTGTTAGAAATTATGTCATTCAAAGAGTACTTCTGAGAGTAAAGAAAGTTCAGGTAAGCTGAGACGAGCTCCAGTCACCAAGTCAGACCACTGACTTAACCTAGTCAAGGTGAATGATATAGACTCCACAGTCTAGCTAGGCTAATATTAAAAGAACAAAATATACAATAAAGACTTAGTTAGCTATAACCTAATGAGTTGAAATATTGAATAAACATATATTTTACTCTGCCTAAATTTCAGGTTTAAAAAAAAGGCAAATAACAAAATATGTTGAAGGAATTGGTATGTTGTCTTAGTTTATTAGAAATTCACCTAAATTCCCTCCATTTACATTACACTAGATGGTGGTGATCTAGGTGTGTGTGTGGGGGGAAATAATAGAAAGAAATGAAAATTTCCCAGTAACAATATGTACAATCTATATTACTTTAAAAGAGGAATTTAGATGCAGATCTGCTTCAGAAAATTTGAAGCCACTTTTCAGGAATTATTTTTAAGCATTAGTTTTTTGTTTGTTTGTTTGTTTTAAGCATTAGTTTTAACAGTTAATCAGAAAATGCAATAAGCTACTCTTTCCTCTGGGCTTCCCTGGTGGCTCAGTGGTAAAGAACCTGCATGCCGATGCAGGAGCCACAGGAAAAGTGGGTTCAATCTGTGAGTCAAGATGATCCCCTGGGAAAGGAAACAGCAACCCCCTCCAGTATTCTTGCCTGGGAAATCTCATGGAGAGAGGGAACCTGGTGGGCTACAGTCCATGGGGTTACAAGAGTCGGACATAACTTAGTGACTAAATAACAACAACTCTGTTGCCTGAATTTCTAGTTAATCTAATTTTATGTTCTTAAATCCTAACAGAAATAGGTTAGCATATGTTCATACAAGTGTGACAGAATTTATTTACATCAGACATTTGGTCATTCATTATTAGAAAGCTCTTTAAGACCTACCAAATCAGAGTCTCATTTTCCTAATTTGTAAAAGGAAATTAAGTCTTGTAAGCACCAAATGGGAGAAGGCAATGGCACCCCACTACCAGTACTATTGCCTGGAGAAGCCCGTGGATGGAGGAGCCTGGTGGGCTGCAGTCCACGGGGTTGCTAAGAGTTGGACAGGACTGAGCGACTTCACTATCACTTTTCACTTTCATGCATTGGAGGAGGAAATGGCAGCCCACTCCAGTGTTCTTGCCTGGAGAATCCCAGGGACGGGGAGCCTGGTGGGCTGTCTATGGGGTTGCACAGAGTCGGATATGACTGAAGTGACTTAGCAGCAGCAGCACCAAATGAGGTAATTATGCAAAGGTTTAGACAGTACCTGACACCAAGAAAATACTTGATAAATATTGGTTATTTTAAAAATAATTTATCCATTCATTTAACAAACATTACAATTGGTTCTTATAGTCAACTGGGCCAGTTGTTGGCAGAGGCATGAACGTAAATGAATGAGCAGAAAACTTGAACTGAATGTAAGAGAACTTTCTGTTCTCCTTGAAATTATCTTTTCTAAAAGCTCCTTTCTCATTGTCATAACATTTCTTAATCTGGACAACTGATTGTTTCTCAACCTTAAGCAAAATGTTTTAAGAAAAGGATTATTAGAAAATCCTGCTAAATAGATACAAGTAAAAACTAAACCTTTTGTATAAATACCATTATAATTCCCTAGTGTCCCTTCTGGCAGATAACTGCTTCTAAACCCAATACTTCAAGAGCTGTTTATTTTCATTGAGAGAGAGAAAGTAATCGTAAGCAGTAAAAGGCAAATGCATTTAACTAAAATTTAAGAAGCACATTTTTGTCTGAAGTGATTCATTCTTCTCTAAGCTACAATAAATCAATGGACTAGGTTGACTACCTATCTACTTTTATCAGAGGCACAATAAGATTTTTAAGATGAATAAGGAAACATTCCTTCCTTCTGGAAACTTAGAATCTAATCCAAGGGTTATTTTTTCATGTGCAAATTTCCAACTAGAGTAAAATTTAAATTACTTGCAAGTCTCTGAACCTTGCATGTTCTCTTACAACCAGGGGTGTCCTGGTTAACCTGCTTTCTGAAAACAAATTAAAAACCTCTGGTTTGTGATGTTTGCCAAAAGCCATGATATATATACTCCCAGCATGGCTTTCAAACAATCAACAGTTGAAAAAGTAGCTCTTAAAGTTCCTGAATATTTCACAGTAACTCTTCTGAGGCTGCACAGCCCAGCTCAGCATCCTACTGCTCCCACCTCTATGCCTTCTGCACTAACATAGCTCAGAACTCCCTTTTCCTTCCAGCCTGGATAATTTCTGTGCAAATGTTAAGCTCCTCCCTGCACCCCCCTCTCCACCTGCTCCCATGCTTCCCTTGTGTCTAAGATGGTAAAGAATCCACCTGCCATGTGGGAGACCTTGGTTCAATATCTGGGTTGCAAGATCCCCAGGAGAAGGGAAGAGCTACCCACTCCAGTATTCTGGCCTGGAGAATCCCACCGCAGAGGAGCCTGGCAGGCTACAGTCCATGGGGTCACAAAGAATCAGACACGACTGAGCGACTTCCACTTTCACTGTCATACCATTTGCTTCAGTATGTCTTTCCCTTAGTCTGAGGGTTTTGTTTTCTTCCTTTATTCTTTATTTCTCCTCCAGGCCTCTGGACTAACCACAATACTCATCAACACTGTATTGAGAGCACTTATGTGTGTTCCCAGCCTTTTCCAGGGAACTGTGTCAGAATCTTTGACTTATCCCTAATTTCTCACTGCTTGGCACACTTCTTTCTAGTTAGATTACATCAACAGGTATATGGAAATAAACACCATGGGAGATATACCATACTCCATTGGAGTTCAAATAAGAGGGATACGAACAACGATCAAGAAAACTTTCATGTGACAGATGACACTTGAGGATAGGTTTCAAAATGGGTAGAATTTCCATTAGCGGAAATTGGAAAGTGGGGAGAATGTTCTATGAAGAGAAAAGAGAATGAACGCAAAGTCCCAGGCAGGGTAAGTATATGAGGCATCAGTGGAAAAATGAATTGTCCAATAAGAGAGGATTGTCAGTTATATGAGGGCAAGTTTTGTAGGAATTCAGTCTGCTTGGATTCAAAGGGTTGGCTAAGGAAACTGCATTTAATTTGGTAAGCAATGGGGAATTATATAATTAGATATAAACTTCAGAAAGACTATCTGAAAGGAGAGTGAAGGAGAGACTGTTATAAGGCAAGAAGAGGTTGAGGAACATATGAAAAATAAGGAAAATTTAAATTGGGGGTTTTTAACGAAGATGTAGATTAGAAATGTTGAATTTGAGAGATGTAATGTAGCTAGAAATCACAGAGAAGAAGTATATCAGCTTCAACTTTTTTCCTTTCAAAAACAAATAAATAGTAAGCAGACAGATCAAATAACAGAAAGAGCAAAATTATATATTTCCTTGGCCTTCAAATCATCTCTCTCCCTCTCTCTTTCAATTTTAAAAAATCTTTAGCTCTGCAACATAAATGAAAAATTCTTTCTCTACCACAGGGTTGGTAGTAAAAACCAATATCACTCTCTTTACTTTCAATATTTTGGCCAAAGAAAATGTATATACTTATTAATATGAGAGTGATTTTTACATTTAAAAAATGACATACAAACTGTCATGCTTTGCACAAACCAAGTACTATGGAATAAATTTTTTCCATCAGTTCTTTAAAAGCATTACGCGAAATGAGATATCATTGTATACTGGCGAATCTAAAAATAAGTTTATAAACAAAAATCAGAATCATGAATCCAACTCTAGGTTATAGAAGCCAGATGACATAAGTAGTAATTTTCCTGTAGCATACCATGTAATTACTAACAAACTCTTTTCCTTGACTTGATCATAAACTTGCTCTTCAAGGCAAATCTATATGCTTTGTTTTAATCTCTGAGTAGGCCACTTCTGAATTACAAAAACCCCAAAACAAGGGGTACTCTATCTCAATTCTTACTACATCTTTAGAGGCTGTCAACGTAGGAAGGCTATCTTTCACAGCGTTTTCTCTTGCCAATTATTTTAATTTTTCAAGTTTCGGATTATGACTAGCTCACAGACAATAATGGATGAGTTTATGATGTCATAAAACTAAGGTATATATCATGTGGATTTCTTTGGTAGAGGTATATATTAAATAAAAGGACTCTACTAAATCATTAAGGCCTAATGCCATTACACAAATCACAAAACCCTGGATAAACAAAACTAAAGCCTGCTGGTACTTGGTGGTAGTATAATTTCTACCAGCTTCTCCATTTCCAGAGTAGAAAGAAAATGAGGATTATTGTGGGTCCCTCCTGGCCTAAAGCTTCTGCAGCTTTTTTGACCCTACTTTGGTTCTATATCATATGTATAAAAATATTCATTATTCAATATGTCATATGGCACTGAAACGATTTTATATGTCTGTTTCCCTAAAAAAAAATGGGAGGTTGTCTCTTGTTTTTGTAGATCTCAATGCCCTGAACAATGCAGAGCCTAGCACACAGTAGACCCTCTACAGATGCTTGTCAAAATGAACTAGTGTGTGTTCACATTGAATTTTTGCTGTTTCACATTTATGCATGTATAAAATATAGCCACTTTTGTAAACCATTTACCCAAAGTCCTCGGGAAAAATATGGACCATTTCTTTATGAAACCATAAATGCTCATTAGTAAACTGGAGGATACTTAAAAGGCTACAACACAATGTCAAGTGTGGCAATATACAGACATCATCTTAATGGATAGCCCGGATGTAGAAATTATGAGGTTAATGCTGGATTTTAATATATGGATAAAATATCAATAGGAAAGAATGCACCAATATCTTCAAAATGCAATTAAAGATGCAGTTGTGTCAAGTTGCTGCAGTAAGTGCAAGTTAGATAATAGTGAAAATTTCTATTTGTATCATCCTATCAAAAGGTCCTAATATGAGGGCAATCCTGAAGGCTATGTTTTTAATCACACGAGACTGTGGTTAAGAAATGTTTTTCTATTAGGAGGACATAGCATTATAACTCTTTCCAACCGGGATGTTGAATATCAAGGCCAAGAAGAAACTCAAGGAATAAATTGGACAGTTAATTCAGTAAATGCACACCTGCTGAAAAGATGAGTAGCCATAGAATCAAGTATGAAAAGATATTGCCTCCTAAACAGGTTTTGAGGTTTCCAGTCGGCAATACAGTAGATAATATTTCCCTTACAATTAGGCCAACAGAGTAACTGCTCATCCTATTCAGAAGACAACCATGCTATCCAATGGTTATTATTCAAGGGGAGATGGAGGAGAGGAAAGGAGCCCCCTTCTGGGTAGCACTTCTACAGGACAATTCACTTGTGTAAGACCCAGTTACTCATTCAAAGCTAGTATTCAAATCACCATTCTTAATTATAATTGTTGGCTGCAGTGAATAATCTGTGGATGGTTCTGAGTTGCTGCCAAGGATATATTTCCAGGAGACAGGAATGGGGGAGCAAAAAATAAGCTTTATGGGAAGAGAAGCTCTTTTCCCATAAATGATAAATCAATCCATTATATTTGTGATAATCAATGCCCTGGATCCTCTGCATGTCATGGTGGGGAGAACGAAAAACCTTAGTGTCTAATCATTATTAATTCATTCATTGCACTAATATTAATCATGAAGAGCTAATGTGATATTAATGTGACTGTAATGCAGGCTTCAACAAGAATTTCACTCTAGAAGAGAAAAGTAGTATAGATTTTGTTTTCTAACTTAGTTACATAACAAGTGCTTTTTAAAGATTTTAAGGGAAGGAGGAAATGTCTGACATGCTCTCGACCTGAGTATGGAACCAGGGGGAATTATATACACTGAGGGCTCACTCATAAATTTCCTGGTTGGCACAAGGGTTGTCTGAGTCAGTCAGCACTTCTGACGTTGAAATGTTCTTCCAGGAAATACGCATTGCTGACTGCTGGGGCAGCAGTGGCAGCACAGTCAGGTTTCTCGGAATAGAATCTAATCCCTAATGGTGCCTGTCATTTCTTGAAAGGAGTTCGAGGGGGATGAACAAGTAGGGCAATAAAGCCTGACTTCCAGTTTTGAATTGGAGAACCTTTTCTGGAATGACTTGAGTCCAATCTCTCCAAATGTGTAATAGGATTCACTTCTGAAAAGGCAAAAACAATCTCAATGCAATAGAGTCAGTGCTTCAGAGATCAAGGAAAACATGATCAATGTCCATTCCTGCTGTCTTAGCCCTAGGGCAGGCCACCATCTTATTGGAAAAACTCAACAGCTGGTGATCTGGCAAACACTTCGGGTGGTAGAAGCTAATAAAGTCCAGCACAATCTGACTCACCTCACTTATCTCTTATCTCACTTATCTGTTACTGCTGGCGTTAAAGGAGCAGCTCAGAATTCCTCGTGAGAGTCACACTGTTTCTCTCCTCCTTGCTTTGTTCATGTCACTTCTCTGCCTAGAACCCCCTTCTTTCTGATCCACAGACTAGCTTCCTCCTCCTATTTTAAAATTCCAGTCCAGTATCCCTTCCTCCAATAAGTCATCTCTGCTACTTTCTCCCCCTGACTCATATCTATGCTTGCTGAAATTTCTGGGTGCATGTTTATTGGAATATCTCACTGCTGCTGCTGAGTTGCTTTAGTCGTGTCCAACTCTGTGCAACCCCATAGACGGCAGCCCACCAGGCTCCCCTGTCCCTGGGATTCTCCAGGCAAGAAGACTGGAGTGGGGTGCCATTTCCTTCTCCACTGTATGAAAGTGAAAAGTGAAAGTGAAGTCGCTCAGTTGTGTCCGACTCCTAGAGACCCTATGGACTGCAGCCCACCAGGCTCCTCCGTCCATGGGATTTTCCAGGCAAGAGGACTGGAGTGGGCTGCCATTGCCTTCTCCCGGAATGTCTCACTACATAGTTCAAATGACCATTTTTCCATTCTTCTCCTAAACATGAATTACTCAACACTTAGGTGTATTTCTTATTTATTCTTTCTAACCTCAGCACTTAACTGAACACCTGCAACATGGTAGAGAACTCACAAATGTTAAATGAGCAAATTACTTGAATACATGAACAAGTATGTTAACAATATGCTTGAATATAAATCTTTCATTTGAAGATTTATGTCATACTAGGCACATCAGTAAGTGTTCACATAATATTTTCCAGCATACGTCTTCAATCTGTTGACTGTTTTACAATTTCTTCATCTTTTTTTCTTAGTAATCCCCCATGTCACCCTTTTTCTAATTCAGACAAGTCTCTGTAGCCTAGTTTAAGGTTGCACTACTATTAATTTTGCCTTTTCAAAAAAGTATTTCTTCTGATGGTTATATTTGGCATAAAACTCTTATGGATGTTTCTTCCTGATGTAATCTATGATTTCTCCATCTGTAAAACTTAAAAACTAATAATAATTAGAACTAAGTCTTGTGACATGATGTGACAGACCAGAGTGTTGCTATAAAGTCACACTACTAAAGATCAGGCCTCTTCCTTTTTCATACCTCTGACAGATTTTGATATATTTTTGAACAAAATAGAAGTGATGGATAAAAGAGAGGGATGAAATATTTTTCTTCTTTGGGTCAGTGTTCTCCTAATTTTCAACTATATACGGGTATAACTTCCCACAAGTTTATAATTTCATGGATCCTCTTTAGGCTCCTCAAATTTGACACCTCTAAAACACTGGAGATCCTCAAACACTTTCCTCTGTTCCCTATGAAAGTCATTCATGGTGGCACTGTCTCAGTAATGGAAGGCTAGAGGTCCTAGTCCATCATGACTTCCTGTCAGTCCCTAAGTGTGCACATCTGGGGTGCTATCACTTCCACTTTCAAAATTCCTTTTGAATATTCCCTTTCTTTCCCACCTCCAGGGCCTCTATCTTCTCATTTTTTATTCATCTTATGCAGTAGCTCCTGAATTAGCCCTGCCTTCCAGGCTCTCCTCCCTCTTTCATGTCCTCCCCACTCAAAAACAGTTGTTTAATTACATCATGCCCCGGCTTAGGAACTTTAAGTTGCTCAGTATAGGATTAACTCTGAAGTCCTTAGGGTAATAGTTATGGTCTTTTCCAATCCATCCCCCAAACACACTTCCACATTCATATCATGGCATTGAAAATGGATTCTCTTTCCTCTGGTCACATCTGGAGTTTCAGTAGTTTATACTGACTGGCTCAGTGGTAAAGGATCTGCCTGCCAGGACATGAGACAAGGTTTGATCTCTGGGTGGGGAAGAACCCCTGGAGAAGGAAATGGCAACCCACTCCAGTATTCTTGCCTGGAAAATCCCATGGACAGAGCAGCCTAGTGGGCTATAGTCCACGGGGTCACCAAAAGTCACGCGTGACTGAGTGACTAACAACAACAAATAAAAAAAGTTTATACTAAGAATGGTCTGGAAAGGCAAGAATTAAATATTTGTAAAAGGCCACGGGTTATGCTGGGTCTTGTGTGTGTTGTCTCCGCCTATTCTACAAGAACTCCATGAAGAGGCTATTAATTTCTTCTATTTTAAAAATGAAACAGCAACAACAAACCATAGCCCAGAAGAGTTCCAGTCCATACTTCCTAAATGACTGAGGAGGCATTCGACCTCAGATCTACCTGCCTCTACAGTCTTTCCAAGATGCCATGCTGACTGGTGTTCCTCAGAAGTGCTTTTCGTCTGCACTTGTATGCTCTTTTCGAAGGGATTTTCTTCTTTCTGTAATATCTGTGTCCATTTTTCCTATTCTACCTGTTAATCTGTTTATATGTAGCTTTTAGCACCTATATTTTATATAATTCTTTTTATGAAATTTGCTTCATTTTCTTTTCTCTCTTGATGCTTCACACATCAATCTGTCCTTATTGCTTATTCCATTCAACTGCAATTGTAATTACCAAACTGTGCCATTTTCAATGTCAAGGAGAATACCTTACAAACATTTATTTGGAATCCCACACCTTATATAAACATCTGGCACATAACAGCCTTAAATGTACTTTAAGGTAAGTGTGAGTAAATGAATGTGTTTCTAAAATGAAGGTATGAGGTTAATATCTTTCTCTGAAAATTCAAGTGTAAAAGATATAAAAATTTCATTTATATTTCTAAATCAACTTTTGATCATATTAAATCTTCCTCCAACTCTCCATCCTACTGGACTGATGATAAATTTAATTTTGTTATTTTGGAAGTCCTCAAATCCACAAATTTTATGAGGTGCACAAAAGTTGGCAAACAGAATAAAGGCCCTTTTCTTAAACTGTTATGGCTGCCTTAGGTTTTTCCGCTGTCCAACCTACATGTCCACGTGGACAGGTCATCCTGCTAACAGTCTCAAGCCTCAAAAGGGCAACTTGCCTGAGGCTGAGCAATCTAGTACCCAGAGTCATGCACTAAATGCAGGACTTGGTCATCCCCTCCTGAGTTTCTGCCCCTACAGAATACTTGTTCTTGGAGAATATACACACTGTCTACCCTACTTTCACAGCCCATCTCCTCCCCAGTCAAGCTAGAACTTGCCTCTACCACTCCCTGCAGCATAAGCCTTTCATAGAGTCAATGAGCTGACACTTTCAGAAAAAGAAAACACAAGCAAGACTCAAGTTGTGTTCAAGTTGACTTCTGCTTTAGACCCCAGAACACAGTCACTGAATGAAGTAAGCAGACACAGAGGCCTTAGCTGCTTTCTTTAAATGAGAGGACTAGGGAAAAGGGAATAGATGTCTGGGAGCACTTATCCTTTCTTATTCCTCTCAACTGTGAAAGCACAAGTTCATATCTTAAAAACACATCTTGCCACAATGTCTATACACTTGTTTTAGATATTATGTTGTATCTCATTTGAGGGAGAATGCCTGTCCAGTGTAATAGTCTGAACGTGAACTCTGGAGCCAGTGCTTTAGATTCAAATTCCTGTTCTATTACTTAACTTGCTTATCTTTGTCTTTATTCACCTACTTATAAAATACAAACAATAATAAAGCCTTCTTCAGAAGGCTGTGGGATTGCTAAATTAGTTCATGTACACAAAGCCCTTACAATAATGCCTGGCACACAGTTAGTTCCATATATGGGTAAGTCAGCACTTCTGTTACTGTATGCTTTAGGTACCTAAGCCAGTATCTTGTCTCAAGACATTTTATCTCTGATAGCTCTTCTAAAGATTAGCTCAAATTTCCAAATGGATGCTGAATACTATCTCTAAGTGTTTGCTGACATTGAAACTCACCTAAGACCAAAACTATCATTCCATCCAAACAAACTCTATTCTCTTTAACTTTATTTTTACTTTTCCAAGGCCTTCAAAGCAAGTTAGTGAATCCTACTGAATCTCTAAACACTTCATTTTCACCATCACCACGAGTCGAGACCTAATTATAGTTAACCCTCAGTATTGCTGTGTTCCACATCCAAGAAATCAACCACAGATATAAAAACATTCAGATAAAAGTTCAGAAAGTTCCAAAAAGCAAAACTTGAATTTGCCAGCCTGGCAACGATTTACATAGTATTTACAATGTATTTACAACTATTTACATAGCATTTACATTGTATTAGGTATAAGTAATCTAGAGATGATTTTAAGTATACAGGAGGATGTGTGTAGGTTATATACAAATCCTATGCTATTTTATTTAAGGGACTTGAGCATCCACACATTTTGGTATTTGAGGGGTCTTGGAGCCAATCCTATATGGCTGCAGAAGGATGACTATACATACATATCAAATGAAACATATGAATTTCTTCTAATTAGAAAGTATCTTTAAACTGAATTAAAATAAAAACACAATATTATCAATTTGTAGGATGTCATTTAATGGTACTGAGGGGAAAACATATAACACTAAATACCTATATTATAAAAGAAGAACACTCAAATTAATGACTGCATCCTTAATAAATTATAAAAAGAGAAACACAAAAGGCCTAGAAAAGTAAAAACAATCTTGATAAAGAACAGAGCTAG
Organism: Antilocapra americana; assembly: GCA_007570785.1. NCBI lineage: Eukaryota > Metazoa > Chordata > Mammalia > Artiodactyla > Antilocapridae > Antilocapra > Antilocapra americana. The sequence continues at coordinate 2,397,436 of ML661889.1, read as the reverse complement.
AGGAATCTAAAAAAAATACAACAAATTAGTGAATAAAACAAAGAAAAAGCCAACTCACAATGTAAAGAACAAACATGGTTACCAGGGGGAAGAAGAAAGGAAGGGCAGTACAGGATTAGGGGAAAAAGAGAGTTATTATGAGATTACATGAAATCATGTGTGTGAAACTTTTAAAGACTGTAAAGCATTATAGAATGTAAAGAATCTTTTATTCAATTAAAAAAACCTCAAAATAAAAACAAAGTTAAACCAAAGAGGAGATAGGTGATAATAGAGATCAGAACATAAATCAATAAAATAGAAAACAAAAACATCAATGAAACCAAATTCTCTTTCTGTGGGATCAACAAAAGTGATAAACTTTGAGTCAACACGAACAGGAGTAAAAGATAGAAGCACAAATGACCAATATCAAGAATGAGAGAGGGTCTTCACTACATATTTGACATATTAAAGTGATACAAAGGCGACATTGTGAATAATTCTATGCCACTAAATTCAATAATTCAGAGGAAATGAACAAATTCTTTGAAAAGCACAAACTACCAAAGCTCATACAAGAAGAAATAGATAACCTGAACACGTGCATATCCATTAAGAAATTGATTTTTCTGTTTAAAATATTTTTTTTCAAGAAAATTTCAGGCCCAGATAGCTTCACTGATGAATTCTATCAAATATTTAAGGGAGATAAAAATACCATTTCTATACAAATTCTCCCAGAAAATTAAAGGACTGCTTCCCAGATTATTTTATGAGGCAATCACTGCCCTTGTATCAAAACCAGAGAGACACAGTATGAGAAAAGAAAACTACACCAATAACTTTATTTACATAAAGATATGTTTAAAATTACATAGATATAAAATTACAAAGATATAAAAATATTCTAAACACAAATTTAGCAATTCAAATCCAAAAAATATATAAAGGGGATAAAATGAATCATGAAAAGTAGGGTTTATTTCAGGAATGCAAGAGTGATTTAATACTCCAAAAAAAATCAACATAATCTACTGTATTAATAGGCTAAACATGAAAACCTACTATGATCTTATCAGGCATAGAAAAAGCATTGAAAAAATTTTGACAAAAATCCAACACTTATTTAAATGATAAAATTCCCAGCAAAACAGGAATAGAAAGGTGCCTTCCTCAATCTAATAAAGGACATCTTCAAAGTAAAACAAAACTCTATAACCAACAGTGCTTCCCTTGTGGCTCAGCTAGTAAAGAATCTGCCTGCAGTGTGGGAAACCTGGGTTTAATCCCTGGGTTGGGAAGATCCCCTGGAGAAGGGAAAGGCTACCCACTCGAGTATTCTTGCCTGGAAAATTCCATGGACTGTATAGCCCATAGGGTCACAAAGAGTCAGACATGACTGAACGACTTTCACTTCATTTCCCTGCTACCACCAACATACCACTTAGTGGTGGGAAACTGTACTTTCCCACTTAACTTAGGAACAAGACAAGGATGTCTTTTTCAACTTTGTTCAACATTGTCTTAGAGGTTCTAGCTAGTATAACAAGGAAAGAAAAGGCATCTCGATTGGAAACGGAGCAATAACACTGGCTTTGTTCACAGATGACATGACTTTCTATGTAAAAAATCCACTGGAATCTTTAAAAGGCACTAGAACCATTAAGTGAGTATGCAAAGTGATAGTTTAGAAGATCAGTATTCAAGTACCAATATTATTTTTATGTATTAAGAACAATTGGAAATTAAAATTTAAAAGCCACCACTTACAATAGCATCAAAAATATAAAATATGTAAGGATAATTCAACCAAAAATGTGCATAATCCGTAGCCTGAAAATTACAAAATGTCACTGACATAAACTAAAGGTGATCTAATTAATTAGAGAAATTTACCTTGCTTATGGATAGGAAAATGCAATCTCATTAAGATGTCAAATCTCCCCAAACTGATCCACAGATCAGCTAGACAGTGGTGACTATTTTAACTTCTTTTTGACAAGGATACTCATGTCATGAACATATATTTGTCAAAAATGTACCAAATTGTATACTTTAAATATGTGAGACTTCTTTACAAGGGCTTCCCTGGTTGCTCAGCTGGTAAAGAATATGCCTGCAATGCGGGAGACTCCAATTCAATTCCTGGGTCAGGAAGATTCCCCGGAGAAGGGATAGGCTACCCTCTTCAGCATTCCGACCTGGAGAATTCCATGGACTATGTAGTCCACAGGGTCACAAAGAGTTGGACACGACTGAGTGATTTTCACTTCACTTCTTTATGTCACTAATAAGCTTAACAAAGCTGTTAAAAAAATTACAAAAACCTCTCCAGTGGCTCTCCATAATTCTCATGTGATAAAATGCAAGGTTTTTAGTGGAAAAAATATGGGCTTTAAGGTTTTCCTACCAGTTAAATCACTTTCACTTCTTTGAATATGGGTTCTCCCATCTGTAGAGCAGTCATTCCTGGCTGAAATGACTGTTGTTACAAGTAATTATAACATTCTATTTAAAGTGTCTAGGATAGTAAATGATATCTAGTTTTAAAATACCTTAAATTCAAGGTAACAAGTGTAAACAATCATCAGCGATTGCCTTAGAGACCTGTCACTGTTTAAAAAGAAGAGACTAGGGCATGAAAGAACTACTGTACATTCCTTAGTTCACATTCTGCCTAGGGCTCATTCTGAGTTTATGTCACTTAATAATTTATAGAATCCTATGTTACATACAATTTTAAAACTTGTGAATGATCGCAATGAAGTCCATGATTTGGTAACAATGCCTGAACTTTCATACCGTTTTCTAGGCAAGTATTTGTTCACAAAATTATACCCTTATCTATTTAGAGGTAACTCTTGCCATCGACTTTTTAAAAAATGAATCTCAACCTAAAACAAATTTGACAGACCATAAACACCATTTGAAATGTACAGTTTTTCTTTAAAACTTAACATGTATCTCTGAACTCGAGCAGTTGAGTGTAACTAGGTTTATGACTATGGGCAAGTCCATAACATTTCTAGATCTCTGTTTCTTCATTTTTATAGAGCAAGGCTTGGATTATATGACTTCCAAGACCTTTATCTGCTTCCAAAATGAATTGCTGGGATAATATATGATGAATTATTTGAATTCTTGAGGATTATGAATTAATCTTGGATATTCTGAAGCTTATTGTTGAATATTTAATCTTATAACTAACACTAAAATACATCTGTGTTTTATCACAGAGCATTATTACAAGCTTATGGAGATATTTTCTTTTTTGGATAATTTGGATCAGCAGAAAATTCAGAGCTCTCAAAATTGGAGAATGACTAGATCCACTGATACCACCTTCATAAAGTCTGAAGAATACCATTGTTTTAAAATAAATGTCAGTGAAAAGGGCCAAAGAGTGGTATGGATTGGATTATATTATAGTTACACTAATTGCTAAATTTTGTTCTTTTTCAAGTATCCACAAATATTTCTCTAGTTTGTTGTACTTGGAATATTTAGTTCAGAATACTCAGTTTTACTCTATCTCAGAAGATGACAGGATAAAGTGTACTCATATTAAAGCTGGATTTCTCAATAGCCTGCATTTTGAGTTACAAAATTTGGAAAAGAAAAAGAATATTGGTATGTAGGATTGATTTGTGTGTGTGTGTGCACATGTGGGTGTTACTGCCAAGATTTCAAAAGTAAAATAGCCAGTGAAATAGGCAATTTTGTTGTCCATTTGTCTCATACCTAAGGTTTTATCTTAAAAGCCATTGTTCTTTGTCTACTTGCCTAACACATGAATGTGTGTTCTGGTAAAACCTGTAAATATACTTTACTGAATACAAGGCTATAGGAATTCATAACAGAAAATTTAAACATAATGGTGTCTTTAATACTCTAAGAACAATATCAGGGATAATGAACTTGCATATTAGTAAACAAAAATACTCTTGTACTTTTACACATCCACATTTGTATGTGGTGTGTGTGTGTATATATATATAGAGAGAGAAGCACATAGACATACATACACTGAGAATATTTTAAAAGAAACTTGTCAAAATCACAACAGAAGTTGCAGAGAGCACTCACAAAATTTCAAAATCTCTGGATAATACCCAGAATAATTTTTTTTAGAAATGGAAAAATAATTACAAAACATATTGTGTCAATAAATCAGAAAAGGCGCTTGAAATAATCTCATAAAATGTTATAGCTTAAATAATGCCCTTCATCAGTATTCTTTGTTTAACATTTTATGTTTATTGATAAATGAAGATGCATTTAAATAATTCAAAGAAAACATTAGCTGCAAGCAAGGAATTAATAATTGATAGGACTGGAAGGACTCTTTTCACTTGGGAAATAGATAATATTAGCTTAATGTGGGGCTGTAGGAACAGAGGAAATGTAATGGATCTGCCTGCTTTAAACTGATGATGGTTATTGTGGTCTAAAAGTTGCTACAAAGGCAAAAGCGGGACAGCTCGGCAAGTGCAATAGATTCCACTCATAGGAGCTGACAGTGCAAACTGCGGTCTGCTGTGTCAGATTTATACATGGGAGGAGACCTAATGATCATGACATAGACTAAGGAGATAAGAAAAAAAAATAAAATGCGAGTTAACCATAATTGGAAAATGTAAAGAAAAACCCCTTTGAACATATCATGATGTGAAAGAAAAGATTTTACTTTTCTCCATCACTATGTTTGAGGATGGAGGCCAGTCAGAATGTAGCTACCTTGCTTTTGATCAGAAACACCCATCATAAGGTTTGAGTTAGATTCTCACGGCAGTTCAGGCAGGGGCTCCAGCTGCACATATGCAATGCCAGCATCTTTGGAGGGTCGTGAGAGATGAACACCCCCAGAGAGAAGAGGCACATATGTTGGCTATTTTCATCTCACCTGTATTTGTCCTTTTCCAAATATTAAAGAAAATTGAGTCATACACATCTGGGAGCTCCAGAGGCCATTAATTTTGCTCAGTCTCCTCCTTCACTCCCACTCTCCGAGAGACAGAGTTATTTTTGAGTGTGCCCAGGTAAAGTTCAGGTTACTCCCTGGTAAATTCATCTTTTCCACTGGGACAGACTCCTCAATTTTCTAATCTGGCATAATTTAAATGTATGCCTTTAATAGTTATATTTAACCCATCTTGGTCCAAAAGAACCTCTAAATACAATCAGTCATTTCAGAAATCATTCCTCAAATTTGTCACTTTTGCTTTAGAACATTAATTTCCAAAAAAAAAAAAAAAAGGCAAATTTGGAATTGGTTTCAAAAAATTATCTCTTTGCTAAATTTCAGCCACTTACAAAGTCTACTGATTCTGCAGACTTCCTCTTGGGCTGACATGGAATTTCAAGTTTTTGTACATACTCAATTTTAAGGAAACAACTATACATATTTTGATTAAAACTTACAGATCAACATCCTTCTCTTCTTGCGGCCACTCTTCACACAAGATTCAGAAAAGAATCCATATAAAGAAAAGAAAGGCAAAATAAATCTATATTTTTCCCCAAAGTTCAGTTTCTTCACTTGAAAAGGAAAAAGAAGTAGAATAAAGTCATATCCTCAGACACCTCCCCAGGCCACAGGCAGGCTAAATAAAAGGGTGAAGTGAACTAGATGAAGAGGGGAAACCAAAATGAAGAAAGAGTAGGCAACTAATGTTGCTTAAGAACTCTAGGTTATTGCCATGCACAAATATGGATTAAGTATTGCCATGTATTCAATTTTCAAAAGAAGCAACAAATGTGACTTTTATTCTCTGTGTGGAATCTCACAAGCTTGAAAGGTGAGACCAAATTCAAATAACTTGCTTGATTGGTCCATGTTATACAGAGCAAACAGACATGCCAGCATGACCGTAAGTCAAGGGAGTGAGCCCAGCCGGAAACTCTGGTGCATACTGAATGACCCTCTTGCCTTTTCATTAGGGCATGAACTCACTTCCACTAGAAGTCTCTCATTTGTGCAGACTAAAATCTATCATTTTCATCACTGCTTCATTTTGGAAGCCAGTTTTCCTGTGGTCAGCAGATACCAGACTAATTAGAACTTTATGTGACATTGCATTTTCAAAAAAAATAAATAAGTTTTAAACTGATTATGAAGAATATGTGCTTAGTGTTGAAAGCACAGAAATTACCCATAATTTCACCATCTCAGAGCAGCCACTGTTAGTAGTTTACTGTACTGCTTTTTCTTTTACTTTCCTGTACATGTGCATTAAGTTTTTGTATATGCTCAATTCTGTCACTTCCTGGGTCAGGAAGATCCCCTGGAAAAGGGATAGGCTTCCCCTTAACGGTATTCCTGGACATCCCTGGTGGCTCAGATGGTAAAGAATCCACCTACTACGCAGGAAACTTGGATTCAATCCCTGGGTTGGAAGATTCCTTTGAGGAGGGCATGGCAACCCACTCTAGTATAAGTTCCTGGAAAATCCCCAGGGACAGAGGAGCCTGGCGGGCTACAATTCATGGGGTCGCAAAGAGTTGGACATGACTGAGCAATTAAACACAGCACACAGCAAGGGAACAATTATCCATTATGTAATTTCTTTTGGTTAAGTCTTACAGATTTAATTTATAGTATATAGTAACTAAAATCATAATGTATATTTAGTTCTGTGGCAACACTATTTTCAATGTTATGAGTTCTGGTGGACATACTTAAAGCACTTTTAGAAAAGGATACCACTGCTGGGCATGTACACCGAGGAAACCAGAATTGAAAGAGCCACGTGTACCCCAGTGTTCATCGCTGCATTGTTTACAATAGCCAGGACATGGAAGCAACCTAGATGCCCATCAACTGACGAATGGATAAGAAAGCTGTGGTACATATACACAATGGAATATTACTCAGCATTAAAAAAAAATTCATTTGAAGCAGTTCTACTCAGATGGACGAAACTGGAGCCTATTATTCAGAGTGAAGTAAGCCAGAAGGAAAAACAACAATACAGTATACTAACGCATATATATGGAATTTAGAAAGATGGTAATGAGAACCCAGCATGCGAGACAGCAAAAAGAACGCAGATGTATAGAACAGACTCGTGGACTCTGTGAATGAGGGCAAGGGTGGGATTATATGGGAGAATGGCATTGAAACATGTTAATTATCATATGTGAAATCAATCGCCAGCCCAGGATTGTTGCTCGGGGCTGCTGCACTGAGATTTCCTGGGGAGAGGGAGTCGGGAGGGAGGTGGGAGGGGGGTTCTGGAGGGGGAGCATATGTACACCCATG
>ML661889.1:2371892-2390093 GCA_007570785.1 Antilocapra americana | reverse complement strand
GTTGATAGAAGAAAAAAAATCAAAATTTTAATAAAAATTTAAATAGCTTTAATAAAAAAAGAAAAGGATATTACTGATTGCATGACTTTTTAAAACTTTTCTAAGACCTAGATCTGATTCCTTAATAATTGGAATTGAAATAATAATTGAAATAATACTCAGACATAAAAAAGAATAAAATTGATAGTTACAACGATATTGACTCAGAAGGTGTTATGCTTAGTGAAATGAGTTCGACAGAGAAAAACAAATACTGCATGACATCACAAGTAGAACTAAAAAAATTAAACTAGTAAACTTCACAAAAAGAAACAAACTCACAGATATAGAGAACAAAAGACAGGCAAGATAGGGGCAAGAGATTAAAAGTACAAAATCACTGCAGATGGTGACTGCAGCCATGAAATTAAAAGACGCTTGCTCCTTGGAAGGAAAGTTATGACCAACCTAGACAGCATATTAAAAAGCAGAGACATTACTTTGCCAACAAAGGTACATCTAGTCAAGGTTATTGTTTATCCAGTAGTCAGGTATGGATGTAAGAGTTGGAGTATAAAGAAAGCTGAGCGCCAAAGAATTGGTGCTTTTGAACTGTGGTGCTGGAAAAGACTCTTGAGAGTCCCTTGGACTGAAAGGAAATCCAACCAGTCCATCCTAAAGGAAATCAGTCCTGAATATTCATTGGAAGGCCTGATGCTGAAGCTGAAACTCCAATACTTTGGCCACCTGATACGAAGAGCTGACTCACTGGAAAAGACTCTGATGCTGGGAAAGATTGAGGGCAGGAGGAGAAGGGGACGACAGGGGATGAGATGGTTGGATGGCCTCACGAACTCAATGGACATGAGTTTGAATAAACTCCAGGAGTTGGTGATGGACAGGGAGCCCTGGCGTGCTGTAGTCCATGGGGTTGCAAAGAGTCAGACACAACTGAGAGACTGAACTACATATAAAATAAATAAACTGCATGAATATATTATATGGTACAAGGAACATACCCAATATTTTATAACTATAAATGGAGTATAACCTTTAAAAATTGGGAATCATTATGCTGTGCACTTCAAATTTATATAATATTGTAAATCAAGTCTACTCGCATTAAAAAATATTCTCCTAAGACCTAGATCTGATACCTAAATAATTATCTTTGTTGAGGCCAAAAGTTTTATGCTAACCAATGAGGAAGCAAGTTACAATTGGTGTAGGTCATTATGGCACGTTATGGACAATCAGCTTACAGATGTACAGGACTAATTTAAGATCAATTAGGGAGCAATGCCAAAGAATGTTCAGTCAACCACACAATTGCATTCATTACTCATGCTACCAAGGTTATGCTCAAAACCCAAGTTAGGCTTGAACAGTACATGAACTGGGAACTTCCAAATGGACAAGCTGGATTTAGAAAAGGCAGAGGAACCAGAGATCAAATTGCCAACATCCGCTGGACCATAGGAAAAGCAAGAGAGCTTCAGAGAAACATCTGCTTCATTGACTACTCTAAAGCCTTTGACTGCTTAGATCACAACAAACTGTGGAAAATTCTTAAAAGAGATGGGAATACCAGACCACCTTACCTGTCTCCTGAGAAACCTGTATGCAGGTCAAGAAGCAACAGTTAGACATGGAACAACGGACTGGTTCCAAATTGGAAAAGGAGTATGTCAAGATTATATACTGTCACCCTGCTTATTTAACTTATATGCAGAGTACATCATGTGAAATTCTGGAATGGATGAAGCACAAGTTGGAATCAAGATTGCCAGGAGAAATATCAACCTCAGATATGCAGATGATACCACCCTTATAGCATAAAGTGAAAAACTAAAATGCCTCATGATAAAAGTGATAGAGGAGAGTGACAAAGCTGGTTTAAAACTCAACATTCAAAAAACTAAGATCATGGCATCCTTCCCATCACTTCATGGCAAATAGAAGAGGAGAAAGTGGAAACAGTGACAGACTTTATTTTCTTAGGCTCAAAAATCACTGTGGATGGTGCTTGCAGCCATGAAAAAAGATGCTTGCTCCTCGGAAGAAAAACTATGACAAACCTAGATAATGTATTAAAAAGCAGAGATACTACTTTGCTGACAAAGGTCCATACAGTCAAAGCTATGGTTTTTCCAGTAGTCATGTATGGATGGGAAAGTTGGACCATAAAGAAGGCTGAGCACCAAAGAATTGATGCTTTCTAACTGTGGTATTGGAGAAGACTCTTGAGAGTCCCTTTGACTTCAAGGAGATCAAACCAGTAAGTCCTAGAGGAAATCAGTCCTGAATATTCATTGGAAGGACTGATGATGAAGCTGAAACTCCAGTATTTTGGCCAACTGATGCAAAGGGCCAACTCATCGGAAAAGACCCTGACACTGGGAAAGATCGAAAGCAGGAAGAGAAGGGAATGACAGAGGATGAGATGGTTGGATGGCATCACCAACTCAATGGACACTAGTTTTGAGCAAGTTCCAGGTGATGGTGAGGGACAGGGAAGCCCGGCATGTTGCAGTCCATGGGGTAACAAAAGACTGGACATGACTGAGCGACTGAACACAAAAGGAGATAGCTATTAATCAGTTACTCATCTCCATTCTGAGATTTCCTATTTCTTAATATGTTTATTGGTTCACCTATTTTTTAATCCATACATACTTTCATTTATCTGGCTTTATTTTTAATCTTGCTTTTGGTGTTCTAGACGCTGCACTATGTTCTAGCAATACAGATATGACACAAATCCAAACTTTTATTAACTTTTTAAATAGGGGACACAGTTAAGGAAATGTGTAACTAAAGTCCCATATAAGTACAAGAAGTGAAGACCACAGAGGCTTAAAGATTTCATTCTTTTTCCTTTGATATATATTTTTAAGTTGTAAATGCAAGTGTTTAATTTTTACTCTCTAGTTACTAGGTTTGAAATTTACTACTCAGCTCTTGATCATATATTATCATAAGCATCAAAAAACACTTATAAGTTCCAGTTAATTTATATTTCTATACATACCTTGCAGAATATCCATAGTCTCTGTGCTCAAAGAAGTTGCATTTTAGGTATCAGAGACATTAAATGGCACTGAGTCTAAAGTCGACTCCTTCAGACTTTTACAATTTCCAAACTTTTAGAATTTTAAATGTATTACAAAAGAATGAAATGATCAGTTAGAACTGTCTTAGACAAGATTTACTTTGTTGCTTACTGTCTTAGCTTGTACTGATAGGAGAGGAATGCATTTGTTCCAGCTGAGAATAGACACAGGTTAACACTTGGAAAGCCTGTGCCCAAGAGCCCAGTAACTGAGTGTCGAGGCCTGAGGATGCCTGGAACTGTGAGCCTTCATTATCCTGTTCATGCTGCTACACCCAAATGCTACAGTGTGGGTGGTTTATAAACAGAAATTTATTTCCCATAGTTCTGGAGGCTGGAAGTCTACATCGGATTTCCAGCATGGTCATATTCTGGTGAAGGCCCTTTTCCAGGTCGCACACTACCAACTTCTCGACTTCTCTGTGACGTCATGTGGTAAAACTAGGGATGGGAGTGATACGGGGTCTCTCTTATTAAAGCAATAATCCCATTCAGGAGGGATCCACTCTCATGACTTAAGAACCTCTCAAAGGTCCCATCTTTTAACATCATCTCATTGGACACCAGGATTTCAACTTACGACTTTGGGGGAGACAAAAACATTTAGGCCATGGTAGAGGCAGAGTGCACAGTGAGATCAGGACTAAAGGAGGAAAGCAGATAGCCAGACCTCACCAGGTAGTATGGCAGACTCTGTAGGGGGAGCAAAGGCATATACACTCCAGCAGACTCAGATACAATTCTGCCTGATTACTGAGTACCACCCTCCACCAATTTTTTATTCGGCTTGCATGGCTTTCTGTACCTTGTCAAAAGAATAAAAAGCACAACTTGGTTACTGGTTTCAGAACTCCCTACTGTTGATTATGTAATAAAAATTGATATTAAATATAGTCTGCAGATAAAAGTTTCAGAAGCCCACACATTTGCTGTGCCTACTTATTTGTAAAGCAGGCATAGCACTTCCTAAGAAGCATAGTTACAAGGTATTATAAGAACTGTCCGTACTTAAGAAGTTTGAAATTTAAAGCTTAACTTAAATGTTAAATAAAAATTCTTAACTTTTTATTAAGAATATATTCAGAAAAAAAACCCCACACACATAATCAGTTTACAACAAAGGAATCAAGAATACAAAATGCAGAAAGGACAGTATCTACAACTAAGGTTTTGGGAATATTGGACAATTACATACAAGAAATGAAACTTCACTACTACCTCACACCAAATTATACAAAAAAATGGATTAAAGACTTGAGTGTAAAACCTGAAATCATAAAATTCCCAGAAAAAAACAAATGTGGTAAGCTCCTTGACGTTGGTCTCAGTAAGGATATTTTAGGTTTGACATCAAAAGCAAAGACAACAAAAGCAAAAATAGATAAGTGGGACAACTTCAAAGTAAAAAGTTCTTCACAGAAAACAAAACCATCAACAAAATGAAAAGGTAAATATGGAGTAGGAGAGAATATTTGCAAATCTTATATCTGATGAGAATTCAATATCCAAAATATATATAAATGCATACAACTCAATAGCAGAAACAATCCACTTAAAAAATGGGCACAGTATCTGAATTGGCATTTTTCCCAAGAAGATATACAGATGGCCAAAAAGTACATCAAAAGATGCTCAACATCACCAGGGAAATGCAAATCAAAACCAGGGTGAGATATCACCTTACAGCCTAGAATGGTTATTATCAACAAGTCAAGTAATAACACATGTTGGCAAGGATGTGCCAGGAAGGGAATCCTCAAGCACTGGTAGAAATGTAAACTGATGCAGCCACTATGGAAAACAGTATGGAAATTCCTCAGAAAAATAAAAATAGAACTACTATATGATCAACTTCTGGATATTTATCCAAAGAAAATGAAAATACTAGCTCAAAAAGATATGCACCCCTATATTTACTGCAGCATTATTTACAATGACCAGATATGGAAGCCACATGTGTCTGTCAATGCAGGAATGGATAAAGAAAATGTGGGATACACGCATTTATTATTCAGTCATGATAATGCAGGAAATCTTGCCATTTACAACAACATGGATAAAACTTGAGGGAATTATGCTAAATGAAATGTCAGACAGAGAAAGACAAATACTGTATGATCTCACTTATGAGTGGAATCTAAAACACAAGTTCACAATCATCACCACCACTCCCACAACAATAGAGCTCATTGATAATGAAGACTGATCTTTCTCAGGGAGATGTAATAAGTCATGGAGATGCAATAACAGTGGTGACTATCCTTAATAAAACTGTATTGTGTATTTCAAAGTTGCTATGAGAATAAATCTTAAAAATTCTCACCTCCAGAAAAAAATTTTCTAACTATGCATGGTGTTGGAATGTTAACTAGATTTATCATGGTATTATTTCACAATATATGCAAATACTGAAATCAATACACATATATACACCTAATATAATATACACCTAAAACTAATGTATAATATTTTAATTATACCTCAGTTCAGAAAAGTTTATTAAGCTGTCTCAAAGTCCCATGGATGGTGGATAGTAAATAAACAGCCCCTACCTTCCTCTTACCTCCAGACTTTACTGATGAGAAAAGACAGTGAAACAAATGTGGAAAATAACACAAGACAAGGAAAAATTGTATCATTAAGGTCTAATACCCCATTCTACTCACTGGAACTTCTCTTTACAGAGAAATTTGGTACATAAAGAAATTTGTTCTAGTTAAGCCATGGTAAACATCTGAATGTGGTAAAGTTTTGAAATACTCTTACTTCAGGTCTTTATTCTTGGATGATTTTCAAACTGATTGAAAGTGGTCTGTTCTACAAGCAAATCCTCATTTCTGAGATTCTCTGCCTTAGAGCTCTCACTTTGCCTGGTGGGTTAAAAGTCAGGACATGTTAGGTTAACTACTGCTAGCAAAGAGGAAAGAAAGATAAAGGATAATACACTAAAACTGAAGAGCAGAATTCAAAGTGATATCAGAAATAACCAATCAGTGGGAATCCACTGAACTAACCCATGAGTTGAATCCCTACAGACCTAAGGATTTCTCACACTGTACAGGCTAAGGATGGGCTAAGATCACAGGGATCTCCTGAGTTTGAAAATCCCAAGTAACTCAGATTCTTGCTCACCAGTCCTTTTCTCTACGTTCAATGGTGTGTGTGTGAAAAAAATCTCAGTCGTGTTCCACTCTTGGTGACCCCATGGATGGTGCCTGCCAGGCTCCTCTGTCCATGGGTTCGCCAGGCAAGAATACTGGAGTGGGTTGCCATGCCCTCCACCAGGGGATCTTCCCAACCCAAGGATCAAACCCATGTCTCCTGCACTGCGGGCAGATTCTTTACCGTCTGAGTCACCTGGGATGTTAGACATGTATATAATGACAGGCTGCAGAAACTGCAGCAGCAGAAAGCAACTTTTTCCCCCAGCCAGTGTGGCTCCTCTCAACATTGAGCTGGATGAGCCAGCAACGACGGTAGACACATACATCTAGGATTTTGTTTTTTAAACTATATATACACTGCTTTTAATAGCATGATTACAGCTGTTAAGTGATGCCTCTAGACTGAAGACAGCTGCAATGAGAAGCAACCCAGCCAAGAGGCATGGGAGCCCACGTGCTCTTTGCATTATTGCCAGTTAGTAAGGACAGAACATATGGTCACTTTACAAAGGTGAGTTATCAACCAACAAACAGGAACCCCAGCCAAGTTTCCCAGCCAGATTCCTTCTTTTAAATTCATTTATACTCTATTTCCTCTTCTATTTTATTTTAATTACTGTTTTTTTGTTTTTTTCCTAATGACGGCAGGATAGATCTTAGGAAACTCATTTCCAATCAGGAAAATAACTTAGGAAATAAGTGCTCAGAGTGACACCCTGCCCATAACCTATGGACAGTGAACAGCAAGCAGCTGTAACTAAACAATGTTGTCCCTGGCAATAGAACGGGCAGGCCTGGTATCAATTTGGTTCTAATGTTCAGTAGCTGGGTGGTCTTAGGGGAGTCATAGAACCTTATTTTACCCAAGAATCTTCAGCTATAAAATGAGTAAGCCCCATCTCAAAGTCTGCTGTAAGGATTAAGTAAAACAGCGGCTCTGGCAAGACCAACGCTATGCCTGCCGCTGGCATGTAGTCAAGAAGGACTGTTACTGATATTAATCTTAAAATGGCTTTTTTTTTTTTTAACTTTCTGGTGACAACACAGAGCTTCAGAGAATTTTGACTGTAACTAAGGGGCCTTAAAGTGAAAGCAATTCCATTTTTCTTTTCTCTAAAATGGAAAGAGCTCCTGGAGAGGCCCAGCCCAGCAGCCCCTGCTCTCTCATGAGAATGGCCCCACTCCCTTTCCTAGCTGCAGAGTTAGACCACACTCACCTTGGTGGCAGCCCAGCAGATCCAACCTTTGCCGTTGGGGTTGATGGTCATCGGCACCAGCCCCTCCACCAAGTAGCTGAGAGGGTCAGAGGAGAAGGAAATCCTTTATATTGTTTTCAGGAGCCACTGACGACCCAAATGACCACAGCTGGGAACATTCCTGGGGTCCACTTTCAGTTGTTCCTGCTTATCTGTCTCCTTACCTGGAACCTTTCGAATGCTTCCATTTCTTTAGAATCTATGCCTATATCACTATTTTCCACCTTCCCAATATATCTGTGAAGATGTTGCTGTTTTAAGACTGAGGATTAAGCACCTTAAATTTAAAAAAAAAAAATTTCACTCTTGTATGTGTGACATAGAGAGACACATTGTTTGTTCTTTGTAAAAATCTTAAACAAGGTAAAAAATGTCCTTAGAAGGCACCTACCCACTCCCATCCTGCAGGTTCCTGGGATCAGATATTTATGTCCTCTATCCCCATTCTCCCCTTGTTAACAAAAAGGGACAATTTGAAGAAAAAGTACGTATAATAATTACACTAAATAAATACATTAAACAATATTAAAACCCCAAACCAGAAAAATTTAGCAGAACTGGCAGCACCATTTACCCTATTTTCTGACCTCTACCCTCTCCTACCCCAACATCCCTCTCCTCACATTCTCCCGCACCTCCCGACAGTCTCTCCCTCTCCCAAAGCTCTGGTAACATGACTTACCTTTGGTGGCCGAAGGAGACCTCAAATGGGTGGGCTGGGTGAGGACAGGATGGAGGACACTGGTAGGATGGGCTGAGGAGAGGGGAGCTTCAAGGAATGAGATGCTAAGAAACACCCCGGCACCAAAGACTACCAATGATTACACAAGAATTACACAAAATAATCAAGTGTCTGAGCTACCAGGGAAGACGCTAAGCAAAAATAGCTAGTACAATTTCTGTTTCATAGTAGTACTTAGCAGACCAATAAAACTATCGCAGCAAAGTTTCTACAAGGTACTGTAACCAAACCAAGCTTGGGCCCACTCACTGGCACACAGTGAAGCCAATCTACTGAAGGTTGTGGTGAAGGAGAGTGCAGCGTTTAGTGCAAGGCCAGGCAAGCAGTAAGCGCAGCTCAGGCTCAAAAGACTCGAGCTCCCCAATGGCTTTCAGGTTTTTAAAGACAGGGTGAGGGAGAGGGTTTCTGAGTATGTGATCAGCTAATGGACATTCTTCTGATTGGCTGGAGATGAGGTAATTGGGAGTCAACACCATCAACCTCTTCTGTTTAACTTCTCCCACCTGATGAGGCTTTCAGTATCTGCAAAACAGCTCCAGGGTATGGCTCAGGAGATTATCTATAGTCTTTGAGGAAGAACTAAAGGTGCCTGACTTTGTTGAATGGCTAAACTATTACTGTTTTGTCTTGCTTGACTCTTTTCCTTTGTTTCTGCCATTTCCTCACTTCTCTGATTAAATTTGCTCTTTGGGATTGCAAAAGGTCTAGGAGGGTACAGTTTTTCTACAAACAAGAGGCTTGCAGAGGACATGGAGGGATCTGTCCCAGGAAGGCCTCATGGGGTCCTGCTTAGTTACAATCCCCCATGTTTTGATACTCCTCTATCTTGAGGGAGAACAAGTATGGGGCGAGAAAGGGAATAACGGTTTTGAATAGAGTGGTTAATCATAAACTTTGCAGAGAAACTCAATTTTAGGGAGACTCAGTTTCAGTAAATTCTGTTGTTGTTATTTCGCTAAGATGTGTTTGACTCTTTGAGAGGCCCTGGGCTATAGCCTGCCAGCCTACTCTGTCCATGGAAATTCCCAGGCAGAAATACTAGAGTGGATTGCCATGCCCTCCTCCAGGGGATCTTCCTAACCCAGGGATCAAACACTCATCTCCTGTATTGGCAGACAGATTCTTTACCACTGAGCCACCAGGAAAGCCCTTCAGTAACTTCTACTCATGTGTGAATGTGTAATGTAGACATGGGAAAAAGAAGGCTATAACATAAGAACTCTGTCATAGTTTAGGGCTTCCCTGTAGCTCAGACAGTAAAGAATCTGCCTATAATGCAGGAGACCTGGGTTCTATCCCAGGGTCAGGAAGATCCCCTGGAGAAGGGAAAGGCAACCCACCCCAATATTCTTGCCTGGAGAATCCCATGGACAGAGGAGTCTGGTGGGCTACAGTCCATGGGGTGGCAAAGAGTTGGACATGACTGAGAGACCAACACACACACACATGATGTGGAAAAGCTTGCTATAAAGAATTTCACAGTACCATTGCTCCTCATCTTCTCCAATCATGTTACAGTCTGTACAAGTGAAAGAATGGAAAAAAAAAAAAAAGACAAGAAAAATACAATATTTACTTATACAATCATCCTTCAGGTACCTGTAGGGTGTCTGTTCTAGGACCCCTGGGATATGCAAATTTGAAAACATTCATTTCCCTTATATAAAATGGCATAGTATTTGCATATAACCTATATACATCCCATGTATACTTCAAATCATCTCTAGATTACTTATAATACCTAAACAATGTAAATGTTATGTAAATAGTTGTAAATACAATGTAAATACTATGTAAATAGTTGCCAGGCTGGCAAATTCAAGTTTTGCTTTTTGGAACTTGCAGGAATTTTTTTTCTTCCTGAATATTTCCAGTCCACAGTTGGTTGAGTCTGCAGATGTGGAAGTAACAAACACAGAGGGCTCTGCTATTCAAGGCTGTTACCAAGCACACACACATGCATATCCACGTGCATGCAAACGCTAAAGTAAAATATTTTAAATGACGATGAAATTAGGGTAAAGAAAAACTGAAGAGTTAAAAAAAGACATAAACAAGACAAAAAGTGAAATTGATTTACGGAATGCTCTTCGTAAAGTTTTCTTTCTACACTGGCTAGAGGAGAGACCACAGGTTTTATTTTGAGCTTGCATTATAACAGAACAAGGCAGCTAGATTTTAGCTACCCAGAGTTATTCTTGCCTCTCACATGTTCAGTATCACTAGAGTTTGTTTTTATATTGGAAGCTCCAAAGCAAATATCACTATCTTCTGACACAGAATATAGTCTACAGAATTTCTATTTGGTTAAAATTTTATAATGCTTAATTAAAAATATTCTGCATCCTTTAGAAAAATGAGACTGCTTTTAAAACAGGTGCAGTCTGAGATGGCCAGAAGCAGGGAGAGGAGAAAATGGAGCTTGGCTAGCTGGAAAGTGCACATCCCCATCTTCTGCTCAGCTCTGCCCCAAGGAAATGTTGGCCAGTGTGGCCAGCATTTATTTGTCAGTTCTTTCATTTCCAAAGATTACTTAGTTCGGCTTCTCAGATCTACTTGCTCACTGGGCAATGAGCCTAATTTTTAAAAAGTAAGTAGATATAGAAGATGATGACAAAGTCAACACTCCAAACAGAATAAAAAAGTGTCACTTCTATGTAAAAGAGAGTAGAGGTTAGATGAAAATAATTTTTGAGTCTGCAAATAAGCACTGGGGAGGATGCGGAGAAAAGTGAACCCTTGTACATGTTGCTGGGACTGTAAACTAGTACAGTTGCTATGGAAAATAGCCACTCTAAAAAATAAAAACTAATTCAAAAAGATACATGCACCCCAATGTTCATAGCAACATTATCTGCAGTAGCCAAGATATGGAAGCAACCTAAGCATCTATCAACAGATAACTAGATAAAGAATATGTGATACCACACATACATACTCACACACACACATGTAATATTGCGTGTGCTTCATGCTAAGTCACTTCAGTCATGTCCAACTCTTTGCAACCCTGTAGACTGTGGTCTGCCAGGCTCCTCTGTCCATGGACTTCTCCAAGCAAGAATACTGGAGTGGGTGGCCATGTCCTTCTCCAGGGGATCTTCCTGACCCAGAGATCAAACCCACATCTCTCAGGTCTCCTGCACTGGCAAGCAGGTTCTTTACCACCAGTGCCACCTGGGAAGCCTGCACTGTAATATTGTGTGTGAATATTTTGTGCTAAATTGCTTCAGTTCATGTCCAACTCTTTATTATTCAACCACAAAAGAATGAAATTTTTGCTCTTTGCAATGATGTAAATGGACTTAGAAGGTATTATGTTTAGTGAAATATGTCAGATAGGGAAAGACACACACCGTATGTTATCATTTATACGTAGAATCTAAACAATAAATTTAAGGCATTTAATAAAACAGGAAGACACACATAGAAACAGAGAACAAACTAATGGTTACCAGTGGAGAGAGGGAAGGGTGGAGGACAAGATACTATTAGGGGATTAAGAGATACTAATTACTATGTATAAAATAAATAAGCAACTAGGAAATATTGTTCAGAGCAGAGAAATATAGCCATTATTTCATAATAACTCTAAATGGAGATAATCTGTAAGAATATTGAATTACTCTGTTGTACATACACCTGAAACTAATATAATATTGTAAATCAACTATTCTTCAATGAAAAATTTTAAATAAAAACAAAGATATTTTATACTAAAAAGTAAAAAAAAAAATGTTTTTGAGAATGCTCCCTTCCTTGACATGATTACTAAGGAGACAACAACTGAGAGCATGCATTAATAGAGAGCTTTTAAGTTTTGAAAGATACTTTCCTTCACTGGGCTTATCAAACTTTTTTAGTAAAGAAGCACAAACAGCAGACAAAAATTAATGGTTAACACTGAAGATCCAGGAGTACAGAACAAAGTAGTTCCTCAAAAGTAAGAAAGTTCTTTGAAATCTCACATTTCATCTCAAAAGTTCATGCAAAATTCATGACATAACTGTGTTTACTTTAATTAAAGGTCCAAATTCAAAACAATTTCAAGTATTCTACAAAATCTCATAATAAAACTGATGCTCTGGGAAGATGCAGTGTTTTTATCCCTTGGTTTCAAGACCTGTCACCACTGCTATTTGCTTCCCAGAAGGATGAGGAGACCATTGGAGGGTCAGGCAGCTACATAAATTCCTCCAAACCTCATAATAGCCTTTATGTGGATAAGTAAGTAATGTTCTTGTTCTTCTTAGCAGATACAGAAAGTGAGACTTAAGGAAATGAAACGCTTACCTCTTGCTTCTAGTTAGGGATGACTATGGACCTAAAATCCAGGTCCTTTAATTCCATGACTTCCCATTTGGAACCTCCAAATTCAGTTTCTACCAACCTTCAATCCACACTTTGTGTGACTGCTATTACAACTTGAGGTGGTCTTCCAAAGCTTGGAGATGCAACATTTATCTAAAGAATTCTAGGCAATGAGACAGTTTTGTTCATTTTGTTTTATTTTCAAAATGTCTTTGTGTCTGATAGAGGATAGTCAACAAGAATGTTAGGAATCTGATGTGCTGAGAAGTTCTGCTTTGCCGTATGTTTGTTGTCTGCTGGGTTTCTTTAATAAATGTTAAGCAAGGGAATGATCTCTTGTGTTGTAGTAGTGGCAGTGTTATAGACAGCTGACGAGAGGTAATGAAAATTGGACCTATTCTTTTAGACGACTGATATTAAATGGAATGACTCTTTGAGAGGTACCAGTTCTTTCTAACT
This sequence comes from Antilocapra americana, assembly GCA_007570785.1. Classification (NCBI taxonomy): domain Eukaryota; kingdom Metazoa; phylum Chordata; class Mammalia; order Artiodactyla; family Antilocapridae; genus Antilocapra; species Antilocapra americana. Next base: position 2,377,070 of record ML661889.1, on the reverse strand, counting down.
GGTGGTCTTTTGAAAGAGGCTTTTCCAAATGTGTTTGCCTCCTAAAAGAGTATTGGATGGAGGCAGTCTATCACCCTTTCCAATAGAGAAGATGGATTAGTTTCGACTGACTCTGTGTAAGAAGCTTGGTTCTGGTCCAGCTGGCAAGGGCATAAAGCAAAGTAATTACTTGAAAGTAAAAAGGAAAGAAAAGAAAAAGATAGATATTGTATCCAGTATCCTCCCTGTTTACTTAGGATTCCAAATTTCTTTTGAATTAAAAAAAATAACATCTTTTTAGGGCCAAAAAATGCAATTCCATAGTATCCCAGTGGAAACCCATCCAATAGTGGTTTGAGTGTTAATAGTGGTGTTCATTATTTTTCCTTTGAAAATCTTTATTGAAATCATAGTAATTAATTTTATACCAGACTCTCAGAATCTACATGGACTCTTGAGACAAGTGAAAGCATTAACTATAATGGAAAAAGTGAACACCATTCATTTCTTGAGACAACTGCTATTTAATATATAAGCTATATTAACTCCATAGCCCCTTCTGTAGTGGTGAAATTCTAGATAAACAGTTGTCAAGCAAATATATGTCATAAATATATAAAATGTTAAAATGAAATTATAAAATATGATTGTTTTATAGTTTTCAAGGGAGCAGAAGAACAAAGGAGCAGCTTAAAAATCTCAAAACATTTTAGTTGGACAATCTAATTTATCAAGAACAGGGAATACAGTTCCTAATTTATAATTATCAGAAGTGAGGCAGAGGTTTCATGACTTTTTCAAATCACCCATCATAGGCTTATTCAGAAATAATGTTATAGTTGGCTTATTCACACACTACTAAGAATATTAGAATTTGGTGAAATAAAAAAAGAAAGAAACATGGAAGGGCATTGAAGGAAGGGGAAAAAATGCTTTGAATGGATTAGTTTTCCTAACAATGATTACCCTTTCCCCATTCTTCAGGATTAAAATTTTTAAAAACATTTGCATATTCAAGTAACTATTTAATACCATACAAAAAATGCTTCTTAGAAAGCAGGTCTCAAGAAAATATACTTTTCCATTTTTAAATTGTTCTTCATGATTCACTGCAGCTTAGGCTCTTTATAGTGGCGAGCTCTAATGAATAGGAACGTAGCTGGAGAGGGATTCCACCCTACCGACAGATATTAGGCAGAGACTTATCGTTGGGTGACAGCTACGTGAAGAAGGACTTTAGACAGCATACACCTGTGTCTGCACACAAACCATGGCAGTTAGGTATGCTTCTGCACAGGACTTAGAATCTGTGAGGAAACAGGTAATTTCTATAGTCCTATGCCCTAAATATTCAGTTTTAAAAACATGATTTTCCAAAAATCACAGTTTTGTTTTTGTTGTTGTTTAGTTGCCTTTGTGACCCCATGGACTGTAGCCCTTCGGGCTCCTCTGTCGGTGGGATTTCCCAGGCAAGAGTACTGGGGTGAGTTCCCATTCCCTTCTCTGGGGCGTCTTCCCAACCCAGGGATCAAACTCGAATCTCCTGTATTGTCAGGCAGATTCTTTACCACGGAGTCACCGAGCGAGCCCAGAAATCACAGTACCATGCACTATGGAAGTACTCTAGGAAGAGCATGCTGAAGATGGTAGTGAAACGACTCCGCAACTACTACAGCTTAGATGCTGACTGCTTGTAAAAAACTGCCAACTGCAGGAGGGTCCAGGGGCTCCCTGCTGATCCAGGCTTCAACTCTTAATAAGAGTGGAATGAGAAAGGTCAGAGAGTCTTAAGGGGTTGTGTCTGTGAAGGGGTAGAGCAAAGCAGTGGCTATTTAGCAAGTATATAAAAACATTGCGAGGTTTTAGTTATTAGTACAGCTATGTCAGTTCATACCACTGAATAGCAGCCCTGGTATTATGCTGTAATAATATTGAGTGATTTGTTTTCTACTTTGGTTAATTTGTAATCTAATTTTAAGTTTTCAACGGGAAAATGCATTCTGAGTTCTGTTTGCTACTTACACATTCTACTTTACTATATATACACATGAACTTTTGAAACACAAACTCATTTTACATTGGACATCATCTGTAACATTGATATTATATCATATTACCATCTGTGGTCTTCTCAAGAGATATATTTTGAAGAATAATGTATCTCAAGCCTTAGCCAAATGATAACTGAGTGTCTACATAGCCTTTTAAATATAACTTATGCTTCTTAAGGTTTAAAAATGAGGTCTCAGGACTTCTCTGGTGGTTAAGTGGCCAAGACTCCATGCTCCCAAGGCAGCTAGCCTGAGTTCGATCCCTGGTCAGGGAACTAGATCCCACAGGCCACAACTAAGACCAAGAGCAGCCAAATAAATAAATAATTTTTTTTAAAAATGCGGCCTCTATTCAGCTATTTCAGATTTTCAAATTCAGAATTAATTCTAACTTTTAGAATCCTCATTAGATAAATGAGACCAAGTTGTGCTGTGGTACAGAGGGCCCAACCTGATGTAAAAGGAGACCAGCAAAGGGCCTTGTGAGACTGGTGACACTCTCCTACTTCACTGAGGTCCACATGTCTGATGTTTAACAACTCCCTTTCTCTGGACCCACCCTGTCCAACCCAGGAGCCACTACCCGCATGTGAGTATCTAGGTAAAGTTAAATAGACTTAAAAGCTTAGTTCCTTAGTCACATCAGCCCCATTTCAAACATCCATTAGCAACATATGGCTAGTGGCTAACATACTGGACAGCACAGATGCAGGTCTATTTCATTGAAGAAAGTTTTATCGGACAGTTCTGGTCCAGAAGTTTATTATATCTTATTTTAATTTCTCTCTCTTAGAGTAAAAACATTTCATCCTTTTTCTGTCTCCAGAGGAGAGAGAAATAGTTTAGCTCATCAATCAAAATTTATTTTCAGGTTTCTAAAAATGATTATTGTCATGTTTTTCACTTGCGGGCTTTTAATCAAACTATTCTACAGAAGGACCACCATGGGTCCTTTTATGCCAATACATGGTAAGATTCTCAAAATCCAAAGTTTTCTATGCCTTTATTTTGCAATTATAAATCTGAGATCTGCATTTAATTCTCTAACACAAATCTAACAGTAAGTGTTATATTGTGACTCTAGAAATTTCCCTTAGAAAATTTTCAGTTAAAAATAAAATGACATTGGCTTTATAACCATTCCTCCCAGGAAAAACAAAACAAAATGAATATGCAGGTAATTTTCTTATGTTGCCCAGATGCAGATCCACCAAGAACAAGGAAAAGACTTTAGACCAAGTTCAAGTTTTCATGGGTAGACACTGTATTCATGTAGACACATTCAACATTCTCCGAGACATCACTCTGACTGCTGAATATAATTTGGTCATGCCTCAATGATGTTTTGACTAGACTATAGTACACTATACAAACCAGATAAAATCTAGGGAGAAAATTCCACCCACTATTTAATCTACATAATGCCACGCTCAGGTACGATCAGTTGTTTCCTTGAGTTGACCGATTATTCAGGCAGCATCTATCTATTTGTGAAGAGATGTTATTTAGAAACTAGCAGCCTCTTATTTTCCCATTTGTATCACCAGACAACACAAGTGACAACAGATTTCTCCTTTGCAGTGATTTTATATATACATTTTCGTTTTATCACTTACAGTAGGAAACTTTTCAGAATGTTAATTCAATTCTTGTTCCCTTCAACCCTGACAGACAGAATTGCAGATACAGGTGTGTTTTTATACTTTCGACCTTGGCCCCAATAAGGGTTGAGATGGCAGTGGGCTTGAGAACACTACTGGAAGGAATTTTTTGCCAAGTGGGCTGGCATTTTGTATGCTTGTATGGCATTGATGCAGTATTTGCCCTGGCATCATGAGTGCTGTCCTTCTCATTGTTTAAATGCAGCTATTAAGAATGCAGCTTTTGTTTATTTTTATACCGTTAGAAGAAAAAATAAAAATGCCTTGATACTTACAATCAACGGATGTGATATGCCAGGGTAAATTCCTTAAGCTAATATTCCTTTTATAATATTTCAGTTTTAGTTTTAAAAAGTCATAGCTCTCTATTGTTTTTTATTAAGTCCTGTTTAAAGTAAATACAGGGATGTTGAAGATAAATTATATCAATACTACCAACTCAATTTCTGGAATGTAGCTAGTCTAGATAAACCAGGTTTTTGAATTTCCTTTTTTTTCTTTTTTTTTGGTCTTAATTTTGTTTCTGACCTTTAAAAAAATCTATCATCTCCAAAAAATTTTTTGAATTTTGAGAAAATTTTTAATTCTTCAAATCTCTTCTGAAGCCAAAGACAAAACTAGCCAAACTGCTCTCAAAATATTAATACATTCATTGAAGTTCTCATCAGCTCTTTTTTTTAATTGTGTATATACACAGTAATGAAAACTATTTAATCAGATTTTCCCATGTTTAGAAGAGCAAATAAACTTAGTTTGTGACACTGCAAGGGATAAATCGGCCAACACATGCATTTCAACATCTCAATTGCTGAACTTTGATCACCTCTCTTGCTATAATTCTCATTTATAAGTCTGTTTTCCATTCTTGCATTATCTTATTCCTGGAGCATATAATAATCTCATAAACCTGACTAGGTTCCTATATTATTCATCTGCCTATGAGATCTGTGTAAAAAGTATTTCTTTTTACATATTGCAGATGGGTTCCTATCTAAAATGTTAAAAGGTTGTGTATTGTACAAATCTGTCTCTAATGTCAGATTCAAAGCTTCCCAAGGTAGTTTCTTCCAGTCCATAAAAGCAGACCTGGGCTTTATCCAGCTTGCCTGGAATACAAGTACTGTTCAGGATAATCTGTTGAAATTTCTCATACTACCTATAGCTGTTGATGAAACAAGACCCCAGCATCCACCCCCCGCCCTCAAATCTTTATGTGATATGATATGAGTGCATCATAATATTCAGTTCAGTTCAGCTCAGTCACTCAGTCGTGTCTGACTCTTTGCGACCCCATGAACTGCAGCATGCTAGGCCTACCTGTCCATCACCAACTCCTGGAGTCCACCCAAACCCATGTCCATTGAGTCAGTGATGCCATCCAACCATTTCATCCTCTGTTGTCCCCTTCTCCTCCTGCCCTCAATCTTTCCCAGCATCAGAGTCTTTTCAAATGAGTCAGCTCTTCACATCAGGTGGCCAACGTATTG
>ML661889.1:2328643-2371882 GCA_007570785.1 Antilocapra americana | reverse complement strand
CTTCCATGTCCTGGCTATTGTAAACAATGCAGCGATGAACATTGGGGTACACGTGGCTCTTTCAATTCTGGTTTCCTCGGTGTATATGCCCAGCAGTGGGATTGCCGGGTCATATGGCAGGTCTATTTGCAGCTTTTTAAGGAACCTCCACACTGTTTTCCATAGTGGCTGTACTAGTTTGCATTCCCACCAACAGTGTAAGAGGGTTCCCTTTTCTCCACATCCTCTCCAGCATTTATTGCTTGTAGACTTTTGGATGGCAGCCATTCTGACTGGTGTAAAGTGGTACCTCATTGTAGTTTTGATTTGCATTTCTCTGATAATGAGTGATGTTGAGCATCTTTTCATGTGTTTGTTAGCCATTTTTCTATCTTCTTTGGAGAAATGTCTGTTAAGTTCTTTGGCCCACTTTTTAATTGGGTTGTTTATTTTTCTAGAATGGAGCTGCAGGAATTGTTTGTATATTTTTGAGATTGAATTTATAGTGACTTTCAAGCAATTTACTCTATTGGGATATGTCTTACACTTCTTTATATACTCAGATACTTGGTGGAGTAAATATTTGTTCATTTCTTGTTGATGGGTTGATTGATACACTGAAATAAGATCCCACATAGATGTATTAACCCTCAAGGTTTTCCTACAGCATAGATGCTAAGGCAGCATTTACTCTGCTTCTGGCTCTGGAAACTGGCAATGTTATATAAAAGACCAAGGCAATATTCCTTTTCTGATTTTATGTGCAAAACCAATATTCCTGCTCCTAGTTTCTTTATTCAACAGGTTTACATTCTGTTTAAAAAAGAAAATAAAAATTTTAATAATGTTAAGGATCTTATGAAGAATGCTGTATTCAGAATTCCATTGAGAAAAAAAAAAAAACAGAAAGAAATAGATTCAGAATGTCAGTTTGCCCTTAAGTGATGTATTAGCTACAAGAAATCTCATTACAATTTGATGCCTGAATCCCTTGAAGGAAAGATCTTATATTGTGAAGGTAGCATATGTGTCATGTGATGTAAGTACTTACTTTTATTGAATAGGTAAGTATATAATAGCTAAAAGCCCCATAAATCAGCTAAATGTCCTCTCAATTTATAGAGGATATTTGATCTGAGAACATTACTGTCTGGTGAACGACGGGGAGGAAAAGGAGACACGAAATGCAATAGAGATGGATATGGTGGGTAATTCCTTTGGATTCAGAGTATCAGATTTCAAGTCACAAACGGACGACCTGCACTGTTTCTGTACTGTCCACAGACCGCCCAGGCAATTTTAAAAATTTAAGACTTGCATATTAGACTTGGTGAATGGGGAGTTACATGCATATAACCAAACCACTCCAGAGAGACATCCAAAAATAACGGGAGAGGATGGATGCAGTATAGATATATTCGAGGAAGTCATTTTTCATTGGACTTTTTATTTAAGCAAATTGAATGGTGATGAAAGAAAAAAGCAGCTATATTTGGTCAATATCTGTCAGACAGCCTTTTAGGCAGGGAGAGGAACTGCTCTGTCTGGCAGTTAGAAATGAAGGACAGGTCTCAATAGCCCAGAGGGTTAGCTGGCATTTGCAAGGGTCAGAGGAGGGAACTGGATTATCTTCTCTTTTTCCATAGAAGGGGTGGGGCACAATTTTATGTCAGTCCTGGAAATTCTTCAACCCTTTCTCTGTAAGTTTTTGCTTTCTAGCATGTATAGGTTCTTGTATGTTAAAAAATCTCATTCTTTGTCCTTTCATAATTAGAATTTCACTTGCTTTCTATTTTCTTTCAAATACTTGAACGAGAGCTCTAAAGCTACTTTCTTCACTTCCTCATTAATCTCCTCAACTGTCTGAAATCCGGCTCTCAACCCCAATACCACTTTCTAGGCACCAAGGGTCTCTTTCCAGATAGTAGAAGCACTGCGTGTCAAGAATAGAAACTTGGTCCCCCAACTATATCTAAACATAGTTGTCTTTCTGGTTGTTTGTCATCTTTATAAACCACTCTGAAGATCTAAATAGTACTGAAAATTCTCCTGATTCTCCACATTCTCTGACCACTTGTTTCTCCTACTCTAGTTTCTTTTGAACTTCCTGACACAAAGTATGCAGGTTCTGAGTTCATTTAAAAGAAGCCTCAGATACGCTTACCCTCAAGCAGTTTCTGATCTCATTAGGGAGACAAGCCTAGTCTGTGAAGCAAAAGCACAAGTCAACATATAAATGACTGCAGGATCACCAGAGAATTCCCACACCTTTCACACAATAATATTTAATAAAGGTGAATGGATGGGTGGATGGACAATGGATGGATGAATTAATTAATGAATACTTGGATAAAGGAAGCCACATTAGTCCAGAAAACTGGGAAGATTGCAGGAAAGTGCATGAAAGAAATTTTAAATTGGCCTTGAAGAGAAAATAGAATAGAGAATTGAGAGAGAGGAAACCTTCTGGGCAAAGGCAATAGAATTAGCAAAGCTTTGGAGATAAAAATAAGAATAGGTTGTTCTGGTGCTCTCTCAGCTATAGCTTTTTCATCTGTACAATGGGGTTGATAATAGAAATCACTTTATAAAATTGCTAAATGAGTTAATGTTTATAAAATCTTTTTGTAGTGCCAGGCACAGAACAGCATTCAATAAGTGTTCCATTATAATTAGTACATCTGGATAAAATGAGACTTAAAATATCTATTTACAATAAAATATTCTAAGCAGTTATCTACTACTAATAACATGTACATAGTTCTATAATTTATTACTCTAAGGAATACTGGAAAAGCACTGAAGCATTTTAGGAAACAAGAGGATACTTAAAAAGACCATATTCTTACCTGTTGCTGCTTACTTTCAATAATTTAAAGTATATATTATTTAAAAATGCTGCTCATATAGTAACCTTTACTATGATAAATTCGGGTATTAGCTGCTTCTGAACTTTTGAACCTGTTGTGGGATTGAATCCACAACCAATACAGAAATGTTTCTTGTCATTTTATAATTCATGAAGTTAAATACCTTCTGCTTGCTATGGTTATTGAGGGAAAAGGTATTGAACTGGTGGGCCTGAACTCCAAATGGATCTTTCATATACCTAGAAAATGTTGATTTGTGAAAGCTCAGTTGTACATCTTGGGTTTAAAACCAAGTAAGATTTATACTGTGGCAAAAACTGCAGTGTATCCCAGGCCTGCCCTCTGATTCTGAGGCTTCAGCTGTTTGTGGGGGCCTATTTTTTCCTCTCCTTTTTCCCCAAATTACTTTTCCCCACAATTAATGTAACACATCACATCCAAATATCAAAGCATTATCAATAGATTTATTCAATTCGATTTTTTCTTTTTCATTCCAAGTTCCTGAGGTCTTCCCTGGTGGCTCAGTGGTAAAGAACCTGCCTACCAATACAGGAGACACAGGTTCAATCTCTGATCTGGGAAGACTCTACATGCCACAGAACAACTAAGCCCATGAGCCAAACATTGAAACCTGTACTCTGGAGCCTGGGAGTCTCAACTACTGAGCAGTGTGCTGCAAGTACTGAAGCCCATACACCCTAGAGCCCATGCTCTGCAATGAGAGAAGCTACCACGCACTACTAGAGAAAAGCCCGGGCATCAGTAAAGACCCAGCATGGCCAAGGAGAAAAATAAATAAATAAATTATAAGGGTTCCCAAAATCTCATTTAGCATTGATTTATTCATCAGATGCACATTCTATAACGAGCTTCCCAGGTGGCTCAATGGTAAAGAATCTGCCTGCCAATGCAGGAGACATGGGTTTGATCCCTGGGTCAGGAAGATCCCCTGGAGAAGGAAACAGTGACCCACTCCAGTGTTCTTGCCTGGGAAATCCCATGGACAGGGCAACGTGGTGGTCGACAGGCCATGGGGTCGCAGAAGAGTTAGACATGATTTAACAATGACAAGGACACTTTATAACAGGCAGGGTGCTAGGTGGTAAAAATATAAATACAAATAGAACATGGCCCCTAATTTTCAGGACACACACCCTGGCATGGCAGAGACAGAGGGACAAGTTAAGTGATATAGTTAACTGCTGAAGCACAGACGCTGGAATTGCCCAAACTGATGGAGTCGGCGAAGACTCCAAAGAAGAGCTGGAATTTGAGCAGATTCTAAAGGATGGAATGGAGGAAGACATGTATGTAAAAGACTAGAATTGAATGGTGACACTTTCACTGAGGTCTGGAAGAAACTGGAAAGAAATGAGGTTGTAGAGATAAGTAGGGTTGAGGTTGGAATAGGCACATTGAAAAGGACTTTGCATTCCTAACCAACAAATGTAAAACTTTATAAAAAACTTTTTTTCCAAACTACTTCATTCCATATATGAAGTTCTGACGATTTCATCACTATGTTCAACACACTAATTCTTCTGATACTACAAGTGCTTTATAAGTTGCATATGATATAAATGTGTACTTTAAAAAAGTTTTTTGTTTGTTTTTAGAAGTATAATTGACATACAACATCATATTAGTTTCAGGTGTACATCATGTGATTCATTTATACTTTTATTTACTTCACTGCTATATTCTAAGAGAGTTTAATCAGCCAAGTGTGGTCAAACTTGGAAGTTACTTAATTACCACTCTGAATAACATTCCACTCCCTTCATGATCTATTAGAATAATTCAGTAATTACCTTGACCTTTATTTAAGCACTGAATGTTACTATAACAAGAAAACTGTGTTTATAAATAAAAACAGAAAGTCTATTAACTTACCTTCACAAGTGTTCTAATCTCTATCTCCATTTAAACCCCACTTAGATTTATGGCTCTTTTTATCCAGTTAAGTAATATCCTTGTCAGTTTCAATATTCCATGTTATCCCCGTTTGCCAATTCCTTCTCAGACTTTACTCCACATTTAACCATTTGAAATATCCTTATCTATTTATTAATGTAACCTTTACTGAACTATGTTCATCAATTTATTAGTATATCCTATATTGAATAACTATAATACATATTTATTAATATTTATATTTTATTGAATGCCCACCATGTGCAAGGTACAGTTAGGTCCTGAGGTGGAAATTCAATAAGGCTTAGTCCTAACTTCAGGTTGATTATGGTCTAGTGAGGAAGCAGACATGAAAGAAGTGGTCCCATGAAAATGAGAAAGATCTACACATGAGGAGAGGCATCTGGGTTACAAACTTGGGAGACTTTTGAGCAGAATTTAAAAGAATGGCTTAAAAATTGCTGAGGGTGCAACTGATGGTTGTACACAGTTCCATGGACCTATGAGAAGGATAAGGCTCTTCTGCATCAACCTCTACTTGATTATACCCAGAGGAAATACAATGGAAGAGAGATCACACAAAATTCCAAATCAGCCAAATTTTAGATCATATCCTAACTTTTAAATCATTGTAGCCAACAAAACCCTTCAATTTCCCAAAGGAACAAAGCAGAGGATCAAAACAAGATAATATTAATGGCCATAGTGTGTTTTCATCTGTTTTTATAGTGTCCAGAATGACTTGTTGTTCAATGAACAAGTAAGGGGACAGGTAGGTTAGACTAAATTGCATCTGGCCTCCTGAAGTCAACTGGTTTTGTTCTTACCCAGTGTCTCACTGCATTGTGATCAGAGGATGCATGTTGGATATCATGTAATATGGATAGGCATAGAGAAGCCAAAAGGGCCCTGGGGATTTTAGCCCTCTGTCTTCCAGATTTCTCTCTTGCCAGCATCAATCTCTCCTAAACTTCTATTAAAAGGGAAAAAATATAGAGATAGTAATATTCTCTAAAATGCCTTTAAAATAATTTAAAAAGCACTGAAAATAAAAATACAAAGTTGTGAGGAATAAGAGCAACCAGTTTGTAAACTTATAGCAGAAACAAATCTGAATTTTATTTCTTACATGTTTTACATAGACTGAAAAGAAGAAACAAGAGGAATTTCATCACATTTAATTTAAAAAACTATATTTACATGGGCCTGGGATTTTTCTCACCCTCGAGCATTTTTTGAGTATTTGCTGTATTCCAGGTACTAGATTAAATTCTTGGCAAAGACAATCTCATTCCAACGTCACAATAATTTTATGAAGTAAATACGAGCAGTATTTATGGCCACCTGATGCAAAGAGCTAATTCATTAGAAAAGACCCTGATGCTGGGAAAGATTGAAGGCAGGAGGAGAAGGGGACAACAGAGGATGAGACAGTTGGATGATGTCACCAACTCAATGGACATGAGTTTGAGCAAGCTCCAGGAGATGGTGAAGGACAGGGAAGCCTGAGGTGCTGCAGTCCATGGGGTTACAAAGAGTCAGACATGACCAAGCAACTGAACAACAACAACAAAAATACTAACAGTATTCCTAATGAGAAAACTGAGTCCCAGTTAGGCCAAGAATCTTGACCAAGAGCTTATGGCCAGTTAGTGCCAGAATTAGAGTTTCTACTTAAGCATACTATTTTCAAAAAGTTTTTTTTTTTCCAATCCTAACCATCTTCCCTCATGATTCACCTGCAACATTTGCCATATTCTCTGTGCATTTCAATTTTTAACCTATCATTTCTCCCTCATATCTGCAAATTTTCATTTCCAAAGAATATAAATTTACCAGATCAGAACTTGATATTTTTATTATCTGGAGAAACCTTTAACTATTCGCAAATTTACCTTATCTAACTAAATACATAAAATGGATTAAGTATATATAAAATACCATGCAAACATACAGGAGACAAGTGGCAAGGCATTCATTTCAGAACAAATGAAGCACTTTTCGAAACCCTCAGAGCCTGAGGAAGGAGAATATGATCAACACTGAGAATGTCTCTCAGCTAACACCTGGGGCATCCAGTTGATGAGCCCTGTCTGCACATTGGCTGGTTGCCACCCCATTGACAGGAAATCATGCTTTGTAAGTTACTGAAAATCCTAAAGAACCAGATTTTGTTGGGAAGCCCAAGCTTTGTTATTTCTTAGCTCATTCTTCAGCTACTGAGGGCTGAAAATACATTTGAATCTTACTGAGAATGAGTTTGGGGTAACACTGTGCTTTTATTTCTATGACCAAACTAAGAGCTATGTGCTAATAAGAATGTATGCCTTGGGTGAGAAGCATCTGCAGGAAACAACAGCAAGGGAACAAAAGGCAGCTACATGGAGAAAGGGCTCTGTACTTGTCCCTAAGATAGTAGCTTTTGTGAGGGTCTAACAAAACATTGTATTAAAACAAATAAATCTATAAGACATTCATGAAGAGTGGTTATTTGCAGTACAAAATGGATCTACAGCTGAAGCTGTTTGGATACTTGCTTTCTGTTTCAGTTCTTCTATTTTCAGCCCCAACTCTCTCCTCTCTGCTTTTTGTGGCTGTGACTGGGACTCTACAAACTATGTTTGTTATTAATTTTCTTAATAAGAGGCACTTAAGATGAGTTTCCCGGGTGGTGCAGTGGTAAAGAATCCATCTGCCAATGCCAGAGAAGCAGGAGATGCAGTTTTGATCCATGGGTCAGGAAGATCCCCTGGAGTAGTAAATGGCTACCCACTCCAATATTCTTACCTAGAGGAGAAGAGCCTGGCAGGCTACAGTCCATAGGTCGCAAATAGTCAAACACAACTGAGCATAGGCACACAGATGCACAAAGAAGGGTTTTAAGACAGGAGGATGAAGGAAGGAACTCCAGTGTTTCTGATTTACTTGTGAGAGCTATCTGAGTTGCCTGAGCAATGACCCTTCATTCTGGCAATAGGCTACAGGGTCCCATATATATACACACATACATATGTGTATATATATGTACAGAGAGAGAGCTCTAATGTCCTTAACCAAGTCATCTTTGCCTAGTGCTTTGCATCTATCTGATAGATGATCTCTTTTTAATATTTGTTGTATATTGAAATATTATTATAAAGCCCTTCTATTGTTATAATCTGTTTAATCATTATTTTTCAATTTGGAATAAAAATTAAACTCCCTAGGGACAAGTTAATTTATTTGTGACAAAGGGGGATTTCTTCTATATTTAGAAATGAAGAATCCAACAAGTTTCTGGATATTAACTTATATTTACAAAATAGTATATAGATGAATTAAGTATAAATAAAAACAAAAATGTATGGACTGTGTTCTCTTTACATTTCAGACAGTTTGAGAAATGAAGGAAAAACATGGCCACTATAGACTTATTCTTTCCATCATCCTTGAAAAGAATAAACTAAGTAATGAGCAGTGTAGATCATCTATCAGATACAGTCTATTGGCAAGGATTCCATAGCAGAGGTATGGAATCTACCTCACTAGCAGGGCTACATTACTACTGGCAGCATTAAACATTGGCTCTGTCCTTGGTGGGTCTATGTATTGTGATATGAATTAACATGTCCCGATAGCATTTCACAAGGTAGCTTAAGAAATGCATACTGCCTCGTCACTTAGTGAAAAGGTGTTTTATATTTTATTTTTAATAAGTATAGTTATTTTTAATATAGAAAAGTGTTTACCAAGTTTCTAAGAACAACAGAAAATGTTTTTATCCCACTACTACAATTTTTAGGAGGAAGTTTTGTTAGTCCATCATTGAAAATGATGTAAGATTTACATTTTTCAAAATGAGCACTGTATTTCTTTAACCTTTTAAAAAATCATTAGTCATCTGCTTTTTGATACATTGTTTTTTCAAAAGACAACAAAGTTTTTCCATTAAAATTTGATAGCAATAATATCAATAAACATTTAATGAATATTGAAAAATCTTACTATGAGGATGAGCTTGGTAATAAGGTCAGAAAAATAAGCAATAAAGAAATGATTACACACCAAAATTAAATTGCAAATACATTAAAGGAAAATGATCAACAAAAGGAAAAAATGATGAAGCAGTTAATATTCCATGTTGATGTCAACTTTATGTGTCATATTTAATTTTTCTAGAGGAGTTTCTTAAAGCAAATTCTGAAATTAAATGATCTAACAGGAATTATTAGATAAAGATTGACAAGGGATTTCCTAGACTTTGATTTTGAGCTTGTATCCCCAAATGGTGCTGGTGGGGATACCAGCCCTACCAGGACTTTGGTTCAAGCAGCAAATCTGTGATAATATGAGAACTGGAAAAACAAATATTGTCCTGGAAAATATGTTTTTCTAGACAAGTCTATTTTTCTCATCACTGATTATGGTAAAGAAGATGAAGAACGAAAAAGGGGATGATGGAATTTCCCAAGATTGTGGTGATAATTAAATTATTACTCAAATATTATCCTTAGTCATTTCACTCCTCAAACATGATAAGAGAGTCCCATAAGGGTTTGTAGTAAGAGAAAAATGCATTGAAATAATTAGTACCAAATTTCCTTAACTCTTTTCACATTTACCTAATGTGATTAAAAAGCTATCTAGGTTTAAACAAGGGTAGGAAAATAAAATTGAATAAACAGCATTCACTTATTCACTCTGTTCATCTATTCATTATGCAAAACGTCAGTGAACATCTGCCATGAAGGTGAATGTCTCTTTTTCTGAAAGCATTATTTACTGAGTATTTCCAATATGTCAGGCATCTTGCCCACAAAATGGTATGGGATGAAAGAGCTAATGTGCCCTGCATATAAGTTCACAGTCTGATGAACATTTTCTTCTACTGATATCAACTTTTTGACCTTTGTCATACCTCCTGCCAAGAGGCACCATTATATTAAAGCAAGCATGCATTCCATGATTTCATAATATGCAGTGCTCCAAGAGGAAGGAAGTGAGGTTCAACAACCATGAATAGAACCTCAAAACTAGGAAGCACTGAGAGCCTACTCAATAAATACTCATACATTGTTTAAGAATAGAAAGAAATATAGCATTTACAGGGGAATATTCCTTGGCCCAAGACGAAGAGACTACGAAAGAAAAAGCAGCAAGAAAGCAAAACATGGAAAACACTTTTAAAAGAAGAGAAAGATAAAGAAAAGAAAGCAGAAAGAAAAAGTGTAAGTGGAAGAGTCTGCAAAATGAGTGTTCTATGCTCAGATTGAGAATGATAGTCAAATCCCCATGAAAGAACTGGAAGGCCATTCTACTTCACTCCATCGTATCTGTAGTTCAACTTACACACAAGTCTTATTTCATTTCCATTATGAAAAACCTGGGGTAGCTGCTGCATTATACGATCCTCATCAGTCACTGACATGGCCCTCGAGTAAATAATGATCTCTTGTGCAGCATGATGCTGCTGCCAGTAATGAGCATATAATAGTGATATATTAGCATGTTAAATAATGACATGCAAAGTTACAGTGTATATGTTGATGTCATGTCACTGCTAACCTGCTACTTGCACTAAATTTGTCATTCTCAATGTAATGTGTTGTTCCAGATGGAAAATTTAATTTTATCTGGTTTCCCCCATTCACTTCCAACTCTGGATAATCACAAACCACTTTGGGCTCTCTCTTGTCTCTCTACTTTTGTCACCTCCTTTAATCACTCTATCGCTAAGAAAACCAGACACGTAGTTGGCAATGGGCACACAGATGGACAAAGGAAAAGTCTTCTCCTGGAGACCTCACACTTACTTTGAAGTCTGCTCATCTGGGAGAAATCTAGGTCCAGAACCATATTTATATTTGTTATGCAGGCAAGGCAGCAAAAGAACTTGGAGGGCAGGGATGGGGAAACATATGGTAAGGCTGACTATTCTGGGTCCCTGGTGAGGTGGTGAGGCATCTCTGATGGAAGCTTTGAAAGTCATCAGGAACTACAGCACAAACAGTGTGCCACATGACACCATCTGGAAAAAGGCCTTCAACGTTCAAAAGAAAGGAAAACAACTTAGCATTCAATCCACAACTAAAGTTTAGGCGATCATGAAAAGTTACATGCTTAAGGTTAACCCCTCTGTGATCAAAACTGCTATGTGAAGTCTTTCACTGAAAGAAAGCTTGATAAGGCTGTAAACCTATGAGGACAATGCATGCTGCCTAAGTAGAAGAATTCTGCTTCTTATTAGTAAATAATAATATTATCATTCAGCTTATCACTTCATTTCATTCTTACAACAAATACATGAATCGGGTTAAGACTTCAGTGATGAGAAAAATGAAGGCAAGTGATATGCCCAATGTTATAGCGATAGCTTTTGAAAGAAGGAGACCCAAGTGTCCTGTGTTTTGGCTTAGTTTTCTTTGTTTTGTGCTATTTCATCTTGCTGCTTAAAAATTAATGGAAGCGAGGATAATTGTAAACAAAGAAAGAGCACTTGCAGATGGTGTGTACTGGAAATTAGATTTTATGTAAATCCCTATGCAGTGTACAAAGACTTTCCTTCTACAGGCAAAACAACCTATGTCAAAGAGTTAATAAAATGAATTAGAGCAATTTTCTTTCTTATGGAAGCACCCTGTTTTTAATAAAACAGCTGTAATAGATCACCAAATGCAAAACTTATCTTCTGGATATTTCAGATTCAGAAAGCTAAACTTATATACAGAACGTATAGGTGAGTGTTTTTTCAATATGTGAGAGGCATACAAACATGGTAAAAATAAGATTGGGTATGATTGTTTTATAGCATTCAGACTTGGTATCAAATACTTATGGTGATCTTAGCAACAAGGTCAATTTGTGCTTATTTTTCAATTCTTAAAATCATATCAAGTGAAAAATCTCAATATGCTGATACTTTTAAACCTCTCTTCAAAATCAAAATTTTTTTAAAAATTAAATGAGAAAAGGCTTTAGCCTCAAAACCTTTAGCAGGAAAAATCTTCCAGCTAGAATTTATTACATTGTATTTTATCTTATATTTAGTTCTTATTTTGAGTCACCAAATATTAATGCCTATTTACAGAAATGATATAAAGTTTCTTTGTAAACTATTCATTTAATTTGAAATGGAACTGGTTAACAATACTGAGTAATAATTATATAATATGGTACTGAATGAAGCTGGGGAAACCTTGGTGTTGGTTCATTTTTGTCAGAACTTAAACTCAAAATAAATAGTTAGGGATGCCTCCTTGACCTGTAAATGTTATCCTTTGAAAATAGGAAACTTAGAAAGGAACTGAAAGCTGGGAACTGGCCTGGCATGCATAGGCAGGCAGTGGTGTAAACAGAAATTGAACATAAACAGTTTCATAAAACACCAGCATGGGAAAAGACCATTCTGAGCACAATGGATCAAGACAAAAGACTAAACCCACAAAAATGACCAAGAATATCCCCATTCTGGCTGATGTGAGTGACTGTTCCTTTAGTCTCACTTTATTCCGCCCATCATCTAGCTAAGATTTATGAAACTACTCCAGCATAGATTTATCCCTGCTTCCCTCCTTAAGCCTGCCCCAGGTCTACCACAAGCTTAAATCCCAGAAAGTGAAAGTGAAGTCATGTCCAACTCTGCGACACCATGGAGTGTAGCCTACCAGGCTTCTCCATCCATGGGATTTTCCAGAAAAGAGTACTGGAATGGGTTGCCATTTCCTTCTCCAGGAAAATTCCAGAAGCCCTGCCTAACACCTTCATTCTTAGAGGTTCATAGTGTGTTCTCTCTCATTGTAATAAGCCAATAAACTGATTGTTATGCTTATAGTACTCCTTGGTTTGAAGGCATTGACATATTGCAGTAATTGGATTTAATGGTCCCTCTCAAAAATGAATCAAAACTTGAAATTCTCCCTAACCAGAAAAATAATATTTATTTAAAACATTTGTAATTATTTACAATCGTAATCTCATTTTAGTCCATCCAGTAAACCAATTAAAACTTTGAAACAGACCACAATTTCAGAGTTGACCTAATACTCTAACCGACGTTGGTCTCTTGTCCCTCTCAAAGCATTTCAGTTGAGAATATGAACAATGTGACAGTAGCTAGCAAAATAATAAAATAATTATAATGCTACCATTTTTGCTTGCCAGCACATCAAACTCTGTGATAGATGCATTTCCCCATATCTTATCTCATCAAACCCTTATTACAACCTGCCAAAATAGATATTATTATCCCATTTAACAGATAGGAAAATTGAGACTGGAGAAATTAGGCAGTTTGCCCCAAATTACTCAACCAATATAATGGCAGAGCAAGATCTTACCCAAGATCTGGATAATCTCAAGATTTATGATAGCTCTATTCTCCTTTTCTGTTTCATAACTAGGCAGTTCAGTCAGTTCAGTTCAGTTCAATCGCTCAGTTGTGTCCAACTCTTTGCGACCCCATGAATCGCAGCACGCCAGGCCTCCCCATCAATCACCAACTCCCGGAGTCCACCCAAACCCATGTCCATCGAGTTGATGATGCAATCCAGCCATCTCATCCTCTGTCATCCCCTTCTCCTCCTGTCCCCAGTCCTTCTCAGCATTAGGGTCTTTTCCAATGAGTCAACTCTTCGCATGAGGTGGCCAAAGTAGTAGAGTTTCAGCTACATAACTAGGAAAAGTCAAGTTCAAAATTCAAGACTAAGACTAGGAAACATTATTATGGTTTAACTTAACTTTTTATTAATATTTATATTTTAATATTATAATATTTGAATATTAATATTCAAAATTATGTTATTCTTTTGAATTGTTTAATAAAAGGGAGTGAAAAATACTCAAGCTGTAATACTAGATCCATGTAAATAAGATTATATAAACTGTTTTTTCAGATAAAACTCATTGCTTGTATATAGCAGAATCATTAGTAGGGAAATGACCCAAGATAAAGATATTAACTGATGGCAGAGGACCAGATCCACTGACTAAAGACTTTGCTTCTTTGATCCCCTCCACATTTATTTTGTGATCCTCCTCCAGTGGGTCTTATTAGTTTCAAGAAGCTGTCAACTAACCTGAATTGTTGAATATTTCTAGCATATAGTACTACTTTTCCTAAGAAGAGTTTTATCTCAATAGAGAAATCATGAACAACATGTTATTTTACGACTCAAAATAATCAGTCTTAAAACATAAAATGTTATTTTGTTTTCACAAACATGTAATACATAATTCATATGTCCCAGGTCTACACTGGCTCACCTACATGATTTATTCTATTTTCTCTCAACCTCTGTGATATAGATAATATTATTCCCATTACAGAGCCTTGAAACGCTAAGTAATCTACTCAAGTTCACACAGATAGCAGATGGCAAAACCAGGATTTGAAACTGAAATTTCAGATCTCGCAAGAGAAGCTGGAGAGTGGAAAAGTAGGGAGGTCTCCAAAGGCAATCCTCTACTGGCCTATACAGTAGGGTTTCCTGATCAAATGATCCACAGAGAACACATAAGAAGGCCCAAGCCCGGTAATGCATCTTTTTTGCCACATGACCTCATTGTACTTTAGCTGGCATGGTTGATGTGCAGCAGAATAAAACTTAGGGGAGGACACCATGAAAGTACACAGTGCAAAGCTCAGTGAAAAGACTCAACAAGTTCTAGTTTCCTTAACCCTGGCATATGGGAACTATATGTCTTAGTGCTGACTCGCCTGTCTGTCTCAATGCCAGGAAACCTGAATGTGCATTCCAGAATGTATTTGGATACATTGCAAACAAATGTCAGAGCAGGCATTATACCCCCCACTAATGTACATTTGCAGGTCAAGAGGGTGATGCTGGAAAAGATTAATCCCTTGCTGAGTATTATCCATCAGAATGCTTTTAAATGCTGGCATATGGGCAGCTAATAGATTATATATCATAAACACAGCTGTTGGAAGAAAAATGGCATTTCACAAGTCATACAGTTAAAATCTCTAATCTCCAAAAGTATCAGAACAAGAACAAGAGGAGGGGTAAGGAAGGATGAAAATAAAGCTTTTCTCGGAAAGGGCTATCTGTCTCCTGGATGGTACACTCTTTGATTCCTATTGTATACAGAGCACTCTTGCTGAGCTCTGGGTAAAGGAGCATCAGAAAGGACTGCTTCAAGATGAGCAACATGTGGCAAAAGGAAGATGGATTTGACAAGGGAAGAAAAACGAAAATTTTATCTTAAACTGTGTTTTTCCATAATATATATAAATTGTGTGACTGTTTGAGTATATGTATATATATATATATATATATATATATAGCACTGGGAACAATAGCAAAAGTCTGCCCATACTATATATTTTTAATTGTATTATATAAAAATTATAAAGAGTTATGAAGAACTATCAGTAATATGACTCTATATTTCAGAAATAAAAACACAACATTCTGTTATTTGCTTCTCAAGTTATCTAAGTATTTGTACATGGATGTATGTTTTCCCACAAACTGCAATCATTCAGTATATACTATTTTCTACATTATATTTTTGGCTGCATAGTATTTTGCCACTTGGATACAGCATATTTTAATGCAATAAATGTTGTTACTTATTCTGGTGATCCCTAATTTTCAAAATTAGAAACAAATACCCTTGTATATAAATCCATGTGTGCACCTCTGCAATATAATCTCACCTTAGCTAGTTATATATGTAATGACCCTATTTCCAAATAAGGTCACATTCTGAGGTACTGGAGGGTAGGAAATATTTCAACATATGAATTTTCTGGGGGCACAAAATTCATCCCATGACATCAGTTCAGTTCAGTTGCTCAGTCATGTCTGACTCCTTGTGACCCCATGAACCACAGCACGCCAGGCCTCCCAGTCCATCACCAACTCCATAAGTCCACCCAAACCCATGACCATCTAGTCGATGATGCCATCCAGCCATCTCATCCTCTGTTGTCCCTTTCTCCTCCTGCCCTCAATCTTTCCCAGCATCAGGGTCTTTTCCAGTGAGTTAGCTCTTCCCATCAGGTGGCCAAAGTATTGGAGTTTCAGCTTCAACATCAGTCCTTTTAATGAACTGAGGCCAGGACTGACCTCCTTTAGGATGGACTGGTTGGATCCCCTCGCAGTCCAAGGGACTCTCAAGAGTCTTCTCCAACACCGCAGTTCAAAAGCATCAATTCTTAGGTGCTCAGCTTTCTTTATAGTCCAACACTCACATCCATACATGACCACTGGAAACCAAACCATAGCATTGACAATATGGATCTTTGTTGGCAAAGTAATGTCTCTGCTTTTTAATATGCTGTCTAGGTTGGTCATAACTTTCCTTCAAGGAGTAAGCGTCTTTTAATTTCATGGCTGCGATCACCATCTGCAGTGATTCTGGAGCCCAGAAAAATAAAGTCAGCCACTGTTTCCACTGTTTCCCCATCTATCTGCCATAAAGTGATGGGACCAGATGCCATGATCTTAGTTTTCTGAATGTTGAGCTTGAAGCCAACTTTTCACTCTCCTCTTTCACTTTCAGCAAGAGGCTCCTTAATTCTTCTTCACTTTCTGCCATAAGGGTGGTGTCATCTGCATATCTGAGGTTATTGATATTTCTCCCAGCAATCTTGATTCCAGCTTGTGCTTCCTCCAAACCAGTGTTTCTCATGATGTACCCTGCATGGAAGTTAAATAAGCAGGGTGACAATATACAGCCTTGACGTACTCCTTTTCCTATTTGGAACCAGTCTGTTGTTCCATGTCCAGTTCTAACTGTTGCTTCCTGACCTGCATACACGTTTCTCAAGAGGCAGATCAGGTGGTCTGGTATTCCCACCTCTTTAAGAATTTTCCACAGTTTATTGTGATCCACACAGTCAAATGCTTTGGCATAGTCAATAAAGCAGAAATAGATGTTTTTCTGGAACTCTCTTGGTTTTTTGATGATTCATTGGATGTAGGAAATTTGATCTCTGGTTCCTCTGGCTTTTCTAAAACCATCTTGAACATCTGGAAGTTCACGGTTCACATATTGCTGAAGCCTGGCTTGGAGAATTTTGAGCATTACTTTACTAGCGTGTGAGATGAGTGGAACTGTGAGGTCGTTTGAGCATTCTTTGCCATTGCCTTTCTTAGGGATTGGAATGAAAACTGATCTTTTCCAGTCCTGGGGCCATTTCTGAGTTTTCCAAATTTGCTGGCATATTGAGTGCAGCACTTTCACAGCATCATCCTTCAGGATTTGAAATAGTTCAACTGGAATTCCATCACCTCCACTAGCTTTGTTCGTAGTCATGCTTCCTAAGGCCCACTTGACTTCACATTCCAGGACATCAAACAATTTACAATAAACAAGTCTTGTTTCTTTGACTATCATGCCTATCTCCCTAGCAAGAGTACACTCTTTCAATGACTATAGTTTTTCTTCTAATATTTGATGGGGTAAGTCATTTTGCTAACTTATTCTTCTGAAGAATTTTTCTACACAGTCTATGCTTATTTTACCATATGAGTATCAGGGCAATTTAGTCAAGTTTCCAAAACATTACACCACTGGGATTTTTAACATTGTAGAATTTATTGGTTAATTTAGGGTACAGTTGCATTCTGATAATATTGATTCTTCTTATACAAGAAAATGGTGTTTCTATTTATTCATTATTATTCATGATCCTCTGTTGCATTAGTTTTTCCTCATATAATCTCTGTACATGTTTTTAAGTTTATTTCTATGTATTTGCTGCTATCATTGTGAAAAGGGTATTCTTCATTTTGTTTTCTAGGTGGTTATTGCTGATATATAAGAAAGGCATTGGGTTTGCTGGATATTAACATTGTTATCAGCCTTATATTGAATGCTCTTATGGACTTTCTTTGATTTTCCAGATATGCAACCAACTAACTACATTAACAAGTATTCCTGGGTTTTACTTTTCTCCTTACACTTTCTAGGAAGCCTTTCTAGGTCTTGGCTTTTTGTGTGCTTTTTGTTGTTGTTGTTATTAATGTGTTTACTTTTGTGCAGCAGATTATCCTGAATTAGTTTGTGGATGGTAAAATTTACAAATCCCTGGATATCTCAGAGTATTTTTATTCTTCATACACACTTAAATGTTAGCTTGTCTAGGAATAGAATTCTAGCTTTACAACTATCTAGCATTGTCAATATGATGTCTGATGTCAGTCTGATTTTCTTTGGGAACTTTTAGAATTATCTCCTCACCCTTATAATTTTGAACTGTGGTCAAAATACATGTGGATGTATAGGCCAATTTAGCCCATTTTGCTTACATTTGGTGTTTTTTTTTTTTTTTTTTTCAAAATAAAGATAAGTGACTTTTTTTCAGCTATAGAGTTTTATTCTGTTTATTCATTGACTATATCTTATGTGGATGTTGAATACATATATTTTACAGAAACATAATGTTGAAATGTATAATTTGGAATATATATATGTGTACATAAAATTGTGAATACATATATATGGATGTTGAATATATACTTTTGTCATATTGAAGTTTATTATTGGTTAAGTACATATATATTAAGTATATGCTTCCCTGGTGGCTCAGATGGTAAAGTGTCTGCCTACAATGTGGGAGACCCAGGTTCAATCCCTGGGTTGGGAAGATCCTCTAGAGAAGGAAATGGCAACGCACTTCAGTACTCTTGCCTGGAAAATCCCACGGATGGAGCATGGTAGGCTACAGTCCATAGGGTCACAAAGAGTCAGACACAACTGAGCAACTTCACCTTCTTTCTTTGATGAGTTAGGAAAAGTATGTCCTAGCAAGATATATATTCCTGCTATGAACTAAGTTGTGTTCCCTGAAAATTCATATGAAAGTGGAAGTTGCTCAGTCATGTCCGACTCTTTGCAACTCCATGGATTATACAATCCATGGAATTCTCCAGGCCAGAATACTGGAGAGAGTAGCCGTTCCCTTCTCCAGGATATCTTCCCAAACCAGGGATCAGACCCAGGTCTCATGTATTTCAGGCTGATTCTTTACCAGCTGAGCCACCAGGGAAGCCCTGGTATACTGAAGCTCTAATCCCGATGTAATGGCATTTGGAGACAGGTAAGGAGATAATTAGATTTAGATGAAGCCATGAACTCATGGGATTAGTACCCCTTTAAGAAGAGGTATCAGAGAGCTTGCTTCCTCTTTCTCTCTCCACCCAAACACATCATGCAAATATCATGTGAGAACACAGTGAAAAGAAAGCCATTTGCCCAGGAGTATAGCTGCCTTAAAATTATCCCATATAATTCAGCTGCACACCACATCTAGGTTATCCTCTCAGCCCTAGTTCACACTGTACACTTTTCTCAACAAACTCATTCTTACTGTGTTCTCAACCATTTAACAACCAATGAGAACTTACTTTATTAAGCCTGTAGTGCACTTGATTAAATGCTAAAATTACAAGGAAATAAAAACAAAATCTTAAGCGACTGATCTTCTGATAGAAGAGAAAGACATATACAGCGAAATATTAGCCAAAATTATCTGATCATTAGAATCACCTGGGATGACTGTTTATAACACAATTTTCCAGGCTCTATTCCTTGAGAGTCTAATTCAGTCCTTTGGTTGAGGTTGTAGGATGGGAGGCAGGGGCTAAAAATCTTAGTGGTTTTCAATAACAGCTACATATGCATAGAATCACCAGGAGAACTTTGAAAATATATCAGTGCTAGGACCCTAACCCAATAAAATCAGGATATCAGAGGTAAAACATAAGGCATTGAAATCATACACATTTTGGCTTGAATTCTGGTTCCACCACTTAAAATCATGTCATTGAACAAGTTACTCAACTTCTGTAAATAACAGTTTTGATTTGTTTTAATCTTCAAATGAGAACAGTGATGGTTATAACATTGGGTTGTTATGACATTAAACTAGATAAGGAATGCAATGCTTGATATATAGTAAATATCTGATAACAGTATCTAACATTTATTAAACATTTACTCTGTGCTTGACACAGTGCTAAACGCTTTACATGAACTGAAACAACTGTTTTATTTTTATCTGCAATTTGTCAGTGAAGGAACCAATGCATGGAATAGTAAAGATACAGTGAAACAATTAGTTAACAGCAGAGCTTGGGTCCAGTACTTGTGACTATCACATATGCATCAATAAATTGTAAATATTTTTATTTACTAATATTATTGAAGAATAACTAATTATCAGACAATCTGTAATAAATGTCAGATGAACAAGTAGATATTGTGATATGAGTTTTGAATTTTGTGAGCTGAGTTAGGTCCTTTACTTCTAGTTTTGTTATGTGAAATCTTTCAAAATTAAAACTCTGATAAAGAATGTCTATTCCACTCCCCCACCCCACCCCCAACACTTTTCCAGCAAAGAAACTGACGCTTAACAAGATAAGGAAATTGCCCAGTTACACAGCCGGGAAAGACGAGAAGGTAGAATCTGAACTCAAATTTTTCTGACTGACATCTCTCTTCAGAGGAAAAGCAGTTACCCCAGGATGGCGATGCAAGCCCAGCCCATGTGTTTGTTGTCTTCCAGAAGATGGTGGGGATCATCTGGATCTGATAGTGTAAGTGGATTTCTTTTTCACTCAAGCAAAACCCAGAATTAACCTTCAGTTAGGAATTTCTTCCTCTCAATGTTACATTTCCTTATCTCACAAACAATCTAGATTTCCGCAAATTGCATCAACAGAGATAAGACCATTTGCAGGAAAGCTCCATGCCAAGATTCATTTTAATCAGGGATTGCATCTGATCATCCATCCATTCATTCCACAAACACAAATAAAGGTGCTATAGCACATTTCAGGTTCAGTGATTGATGCAGAGATGTGGCTTTGCCCTCAGAAACTCACATTCTAGAGTAACTTAGGTATTGGGCTGGCCAAAGTTCATTCACAGAGAGTTCCCTGAAAGTTTGTTCATGGGACAAAGTTCCATGTTATGGAAAAACTCCACATGAACTGTTAGGTCAACCCAATAAAATTATGCACACCTTGATCAACCCTCTCTGACTATCTTAATGACTTTATGAAGTCTAATCAATTTCTCTTGCCTCAAAACAGATGGCAGAAGTCTGTGGAATGGTGGTTACCCTCAGTTGATGGCAAAATCAAGGTTGAGCTGCCAGATGGAGCTTGGCCGTGTTTAAAGGTACAAATAGGCCAAAGTTCCTCTCTGCCACAGAACCTAGTCTTTGCATTTCCTTTCACATTTTTTTTTCAACATTTATTGTATTCTTAAAAATGGAAACACATGCCTCTGCCAGTCCCTCCGTGGGATCCCAGATGAAAAACCTCTCAAGGAGAAAAACAAAATGCAGTATGAATCAAAGTCTGTGAAGCTTCCCAGACACATCAAGTCAGGGCCATTAGGAAGCAGAGGGTAAGATGCTAACAGCCCACCAGCAATGAGACCACACGATTTGAAGCTAGGAGAACTTCTGAAGTCATCCTCTGCTTACCAAACTTCTCCCTCCTCTTCCCCTTGCTTGCTTTTGCCCTAATTGAAAAGAGCCTTTGGAGACGGCTTCAGTAGAGCAGAATCGCTGTTCCTTACTCAAAACTTAACCCTATCTTTCCCCATGGCTTTGGCTCTGGATTCTCATTCTACTTGGGCAGTGAAAGTGTTAGTCCTCAGTTGTGTCTGACTTGGCGACCCCATGGACTGTAGCCCACTAGGCTCCTCTGTCCATGGAATTTTCCAGGCAAGAATACTGGAGTGGACTGCCATTCCCTTATCCAGGGAATATTCCGGACCCAGGGATTGAACCCATGTCTCCTGCATTGCAAGCAGATTCTTTAGCATCTGGGCCACAGGGAAAGAGTGAAATCCACATGACTAGAAGTGAAAGTACAACAAAAAATTATGAAGCCTTCTCTCTTCTTTGATGCTAGGTTTCCTCCCTGTACCTTTATGTTCCATTTCTTAAAAGCTGCTCCCAGGGGAGAAACTAATACTCTCTATTACATTTATTGTTTGCCTCTTTCAGAGCTCAGAGTTTAACAGCCAGGCAGAGGGTGCAGCTTACATGGTGGTATTTCAAACATCAGTAAAATGGTGAAGGTTATTTTGCAGCACTCCTGATATCATACTTTGTGAACTTTCCTGATGGAAAGTTGATGTAAACTGGGTTTTCATAGCAATTTACCTTGACTATATTCAGATTTAGCAAGAGGTTCTGCTGATGGAGGTTGGTCATTAGTTATGATACTGTTTACTGCTATGTGTTAAACATGAACTAAAATCCTACTCATTTAATAATATTAAGCCCTCAATAATCTAATCCTGTGCTATTTTCCCACTACTCCTTGTGATTCAGCCAACCTCTCAGTTGTTTATTTTCCAAGCTTGTTTCAGGTTTGCAATCTTCATGCCCTCAGTCAAAATTAGAGTCAGCCTGGCATCATGGCAAGAGCGCTCAACTCAGATGGGGCTGAGTGGCGAACATGGTTAAAACAAATTAAATGATTTATGTAATATGATAGTTATATGACTTTGAGCCTTTAGCTTAATCATCTGTAAAATGACACTTCCAACTGTGCAACGTTCTTAAAAGGGTAATGTAGGATGTAGAGTGATGATACACAGACAAGGCACTCAGCGAAGTTATCTTTTCTGAGTATGAAAATTTTATTCATCCTTCAACATGCAGGTCAGGTAACATCAAAAGTGTTCACTGATCACCTCCACTGGGATGCAAGTTTTTCCCTCTTTTCAACTCCTATCTCACTTTGCCCTTATCTACCTATTATACGGTGAATACACCTTTCTATCTGTACAATATGGGACCTTGAATTGACATTTATACTGTGGCATTGTGTAAAGATAAAGGGCAGAGAACTCCCCCTGGGGATCTATGTGATGGTTGTCCTATGTGGGGGCTTCTCTTTGGAACAGAAAGAAGAGAAAACTCAGGCCCTTGCCAATTCTCTGTACCTAATTATGTATTCTTGTGTTTTTTTCCACTAAAGACTGTCCAAGATTGGATAGACGTCAGTGCCCACATTAGCACCTGAGGAGAGAGAGGGAGATGAGCACTGTGGAGGGACCCAGAGCTGAAGGAGTTGTGTTGATGAAAAACAGCATGAGACTGGGAACAAGTACGCTGTTTGAGATTTGGATAATGAAGTGTGGCAAAAGTTGTAGTGTGTCCATAATCTGTAATTATCCTGACAGAATGAGGATTAGCAGAGATCGACAAGGTGCTCACAGAACCCTCAGCAGGGGTGACTGGCATTCTCTTGGTGGACAGTGATCTCAGTCGCCACTTTTCATCAAGTCAAGCACTCCTCTTTAGAGAGGCAACCTCTGACCATCTTTTCTGTCACCCTGCATCAGCTTCAATTTCACCTACTGTTATTTGAGGTACTTGTCACTATGTGACATCTTCTTTGCCTTTCCTTACCACCCTCCACCTCCCATCCTAAGAGTCAGGGGTTTTTATCTGTTGTACTCATCACTTATCCACAGAAGAAAGTGGGCCCTTGGCTTACAGGAAATATTCATTAATTATCTAAGGGATGAATGAATGTGATGACTTCTCAAGGCGCTTCATAAAAGGAAGGCAATAAAAAGGGCAAGCTAATGTGGAAGAGGAAAGGCAGGGTGGATGACTCACAGTAACTGAAGATGTCAACTCAGTTTGTGAATACATGGGAAGCATCCATTCAGCTTTCCTAGAAGTGCTGGAGGGGACACTGTCTGGAATTCCCAAGGCAGCAAGTGGGTGATTACAGCCCTCATTGGCTAGAGAGGAGTAGGAGTAGTTAGGTTTCAGGTATTCTTGAGTTGTTTTTGTGGATCTTATCTCCTCTCTTAGGCTCTTAGGAAAAGCTGAGAAACATCCTGGAATTCCCCAGAGGACCTAATACAGGGTCTCACAAACTTAAAGAACTGACTTTAAAGAAATAATACATGATTATCTGATTTTGTTCCACCTAAACAGAGTATGTGGTAGAAATAAACAACATAATAAACCAGAAATGCTCAGTCATTATAAGTATTGAAATTTTTCAGTAAACTCCTAAAGAGGTATTCATTAGAAGGTAAGAATTCTTTGCTGTGATATCTGAAACATCCCCTCTTGGGGCTTCCTTGGTAGTCAAGGTTGTTTAAGACTCTGTTTCCAACGCAGGGGGCATAAGTCTGATCCCTGGTCAGGGAGTGAAGATCCTGCATGCCACCTGGAGTGGCCAAAAAATAATAATAATAATTAAAAATAAAACCTCTCTTCTTGCCACAAAATGAAATGGTACACAAATGCAAATAAGTATAGCTGGCAATTTAGCAACCACAAATATTTACAAATAGTCTAGTTAGGCCCATCAAAATATCAGGGTAATTATTGGCAAATTGTATATCACACAAATTCTTTGAAATCAGGCAAAAGGAACTCTGGAGTGGGTGATTGCCACAGCTGTTTTTGACTGCTCCTGGAAGTGTCTCTCAGTCTCTTGGGTTTCGCTGAGTTGAATTGAGGTGACATAAAGTTACAATGGATGCCAAGCCAGCGTGTAGTTTAACCTACCATGCTCTATCACTAAGCTCTTCTATTTGGATGTCATGCCATGGTAGCCTCATTAACAAGCTGCAGAAACTAGAATTATTTACTAGACGATCACCCTAGAAACGAGAGTCAATAACTTTTTTAAAAGGTGAGGAATCTGGAAAATTGAGGTAGTCTAAATTTTTTTTACTACATTCTTTCATGAACTATATATGAAGAAGTTTTATGTTAGATACTTTTAATATTTCTCAGTATTAATTTCAAAGATTCTCTAGTAATCTAACTAAAAGTGAATGTGTCTGCTTTTTTAAAGGAAAGAAAAGAGGAATGGCGAGAGGGAGAAAGAGAGAGAACCAGAAGAAAGATTGAACATATATGCAGAATGAATAAGAGATGGTGGAAAAATTAGTACTAATGAATGTTCTTACCTGGAGAATCCCAGGGACAGTAGAGCCTGGTGGGTTGCCATTTATGGGGTCGCATTGAGTCGAACACGACTGCAGCAACTTAGCAGCAGCAGCAGCCGCAGACTTGTCCTTTATTTTGTGAATCTGAGTGATGCCGAAATAGGCAGGCAAAATAACTGCATGATGTGCCAATTAATACTTAAACTAGAGACAAAGGGATCAACTGAGCTTCCTAATGACCTGATTGGGAAAAACAAAAAAATCAAATTGCATTACAATTAAATTTGAATTCAATTGTATACACCTTCTCCCTTACAATTTTTTAAAAAAAAAATATCTACAAGCTCTTAAAATCAAAATGTATTCTAATTTTCCATCTGCTATCTTACAACTCCTGTACAATAGAGCTTACAGTGGGAGCCAATTTATTTTGCAGTTCACAGGATTTCAAATTCTTGGAGAGAAGAGATTTTTTCTGCCAAGATTCACACCACAGCAACTTGATAGTCTTGCCCAAGAAGGATCAGATGTGAAACTAGACGACAGTGAAAATTGCGCAATGCCCCCTTCTCTGTAGCCAGTCAAGTGCAAAGAAATTTGCGTTGTGGCACTTGTGAGGCTTTTCAAATGTGCAGAGAAAACAGTTGAGCACAGGGCTTCTGGCCTGCAGCGCTGCCTCACTAACCGTTTGTTTTCTCATCTAAAACTCTAGAGGGAAGAAAGAAAAGGCAAGCATATCCATTCCACCCCTCCTTTTTAAACGAGGTGGCCATGCCAGATATTCTGAGCAACTTACTCAGCCCAAGGCTAATAAGCTGAACAACTTGTTTTGGCTACACATTCCTCATCTCCATATGGAATTGCTTGTGTGAGTTTTTGGACTATTATGTGGTCAAAGGGAGGATGTTAGATAAAAAAAAAAATCCTCAGCACTTTCCTATTCTCTCATATAAATCCACTTTCAAGGCTGAAGTAAACTGCATGAATTGCCCAAATCCTTAGGCGGAAGACATCACAGAATATCACATAAGCACCATCTTTAATAGGTTTGAAGGCATGCCTCTTAAATTGGGCTAAATTTGCTGATAAATCCACCATAGCTAACCTTGCCTACTCTGAACCT
This sequence comes from Antilocapra americana, assembly GCA_007570785.1. NCBI lineage: Eukaryota > Metazoa > Chordata > Mammalia > Artiodactyla > Antilocapridae > Antilocapra > Antilocapra americana. The sequence goes on along the minus strand of ML661889.1, from coordinate 2,346,100 downwards.
AGCCTGGGGCCTTCTTTATAAAGAAGGCATATTTTCACTGAACCAAAGTAAATCTTAATTACATATTTGCTTACCATGGAGAGCCATTTTGCTTCTGAATGGGAGGCAGTAACCGATAGAAGGTGGAAAGTGGGTTGATGTGATGTATTTTACAGAAATCTTTTAGAAAATAAACATAAAGAGGAAAAAAACACTCCCAAATTTTCAGATAGAGTAAGGCAGTTAAGAATTTAGCAGACTTGGTTATTCAATGTTTTTTATGCCACATATCTTCCCAGGGAAATATATCAAAATATTCTCTAATGATTCTTTAATACCAAATAGGGTCCTTCCTTAACAGACTGATTCAGGAGTTCCTATGTAGAACTCAGTTTTCTCCTGTTTCTTAAAGGTCCATATATGATTCTGAAAGTTACTTCAATATCCAGAGTGGGAGATTCTTATTCTTTAGTATCTATTTATAGTTTTCTAAAAAGAAATTAATCTACAATGAGGCTCTGCAATGAGTCCACAGGCTTCAGAAAGAGGCAGTGTTCATTCCTCCACTCATTCATTTACTCAGTCATCCATCAGAAAACATGCATTAAGAAGCTTTAAAAAGCCAGTCACGGGGACATCCCTGGTGGCTCAATGGATAAGAATCTGCCTGCCAATGCAGGGGCCACAGTTTTGATCCCTGGTCCGGGAAGATTTCACATGCCTTGGAGCAACTAAACTGATGCACCACAGCTACTGAGCCCACGTGCTCCAACTGCTGAAGCCGGCATGCCTAGAGCCTGTGCTCTGTAATAAGAGAAGCCAGCACAGTGCGAAGCCCACTCACCGAAATGGAAGAGTCGCCCATGACCCTTACAATTAGGGAAAGCCCGAGCAAAGAAACGAATACCCAGCACAGCACCCCCCAGAAAAGACAACTACTGACCTAGGTGCTGAGGATTTAAATATGCACAATTACAATAATAATGCTACCAGAAAGTCCATTCCCAGTGTGTGGCTGCTTTGAAAATTCAGGCTGAGTAACCATCCATGATGCCAACTTCCTAGAGATATTATATAGTCAAAGGCCATTGACATACTTTTCATCTTCAAGTTCAAAGCTCACAAAAAGTACAGGTAAACATATAGGTCATGAGGGAAGTACTCAAATATTTTTGTGTGCTTTGCTTTTGAAGATGTTCACGTGAAATATAACTCTTATAGGGAAAAACAAAAACAAAAAATTGTAGAAGAAATAATTTTAAAGCAAACACCCATAAATTCCTCTAAGGATGAGATTAAACATTACAGACTCCATAGTGTTTCTTTAGAATCAAAACCCTGTTCTTTCTCCAGAGAAGCTACAACCCTGATTTTTTTAACTTTATGTGAATGATATCATACTATATGTTTTCTTTAGCAATTGCTACTTTTGTTTAATGTTATATTTTTAAAATTAATCCAGGATTTTGCATTAGTTCTAGTTTGTTCATTTTCATTGCTGCATAATATTCCATTGTATGACTTTAACACTATTTAGAATTCTGCTGATGGGCATTTAGGGTGCTTCCAGTTGTCTGTCTACTACAAATACTGATGCTAATGCTGGAATTGTTGGGTTATAGGGTATGCTTGCAGTCAACTTTAATATATATTACCAAACTGAATTCCAGCTAAAGAAATCAAATGTACACTCTGACAAGCAGCTTGTGGGTTTTGGCTGCTTTATATGCTCAACAACATTAGTTGTTGTTCCTTAGTCACCAAGCCATGTCCAATTCTCTGTGACCCCATGGACTGAAGCATGCCAGGTTCCTCTGTCCTCCACTATCTCCCTGAGTTTGCTCAAATTCATATCTATCGGGTAGGTGATCTAACTATCTCATCCTCTGCCTTCCCCAACATTGGATTGTTAGACTTTAAAATTTTTAATTAATCTGAAGGGTGCAATCCATAAGGTTGTGAGGTGCTCTCACTCATATTTAGCTCTCTGAGCCATTGATAATTTTTGTATATAAGATGAGAAAAGGTCCAATTTTATTTTTATATGAATAGTCAATTCCAAATGTTCCATTTATGAAGTCTTTTATTTTTTACACTGATCTACTATGTCAAAGCAGAGACATTACTTTGTCAACAAAGGTCTGTCTAGTCAAGGCTATGGTTTTTCCAGTAGTCATGTATGGATGTAGGAGTTGGACAGTGAAGAAGCTGAGCACCGAAGAATTGATGCTTTTGAACTGTGGTGTTGGAGAAGACTCCTGAGAGTCCCTTGGACTGCAAGAAGATCCAACCAGTCCATCCTAAAGAAGATCAGTCCTGGGTGTTCATTGGAAGGACTGATGTTGAAGCTGAAACTCCAGTACTTTGGCTACCTGATGCGAAAAGTTGACTCATTGGAAAAGACCCTAATGCTGGGAAGGACTGGGTACAGGAGGAGAAGGGGACGACAGAGGATGAGATGGCAAGATGGCATCACTGACTCGATGGGCATGGGTTTGGGTGGACTCCGGGAGTTGGTGATGGACCGGGAGGCCTGGCATGCTGCGGTTCATGGGGTTGCAAAGAGTCGGACACGACTGAGCGACTGAATTGAACTATGTCAAATCTCTTACGTATCAAACATTCATATTTGCAAGAATCCCTTCATCTGGCCTCTCTTTTCCTTCCTCTAGGCCAATTCACACTGTCTTAGTAGAGTTTTAAGTTTTCATATCTGGAGTACCGACTTCCCCTACTTGTTTTCCTTCTTCAACATCTTAGCTACTCCTGGCCCTTTATATCCATACATATATATTTTAGAACCAGCTACCAAGTACTAAAAAGAAATCCTCCTGGCATTTAACTGATATTACATATGATACACTTGAGATGCATTTGATGGGGCTACACAAAAGCCTCAGCCTCTATGTTCCAGTTCAAGACTAACCTGGAGGCTCATGTGAGCTCAGGACCTCACTGTAGGGACTGGCTGACAGCTTTGTCTTTGCGGCCTCATGGTTCATCTCCTCCCTTCCAGTTCTCATTCCTTCACTCACCCACAGGTGATGATCACAAGCACTCTTCAATAAACACCCTGTCTACAAGTCTGTCTCAGAATCTGCTTCCTGAAGAATCCAATCTGTGACATAGATTAAATATTTAATTTGGATTTGAATTTTTTTCTCTGCCTGCTGTATTGTCTCTAACTCTAAAATCTGTGGAATTTCTGAGCACTTTATACTCCAACAGGAAATTCTACACAATATTGCTCCTGAACAAAGTAAAACATGATGCACAATGGGCTACATTCCATGACTTCACTAACTTTATCATACATCTTATTGCACAGAAGCTGCTTACATAGAATGGAAATGGATGCTGCAAATCAGAAACAATACATGATGTTGTTTCTTTTATAGCTATATACCAAGCAACTGGAAACCAAACAATGAATACAGAAGTAGTGGCTTCTACTTGTCCAAATAATGATTCATTAACACTTTTAACCCTATCCATCTTGATTCTATTAATTTAATATCTCTGAGATGTATGCTTCCACCACGGAGCACTAACAATTTAAGGATAAGCTGATACTGAAATCCAGCAATTTTGGAGTCTTTTGTGCCAAAAGGCAAATGGCAAATTAAAGGATTGTAATACTGGCTAGGGGGGAAACCTAAATGTCAAGGGAAATATTTTGTAACTTCCATACAATGGGAAGTGTTTACACAGAACCAGCAGATTTCTGAAATGCCTCTTTATATGATGATATCCAGCAATAAAAGTTACCAAAAGGTACTTCAAGTCTAAACAAGCCAGATTAGCATACTGCAATATCCTTTAAATAAATCCTTTCAATGTTCAAATATTCCAGGATCACTTTTTCTTAGAATAAGAATCTTGACCAATTCAGAAATGTGCATTCCAGCCGGATAAGGCAAAGATTTACTGGGTTTAAAATATGAAAATAAGATAAATTTTTCCTACTAAATTCACAGAATAAAAATCTTCAGTTTAAAAATATTAGATGTGCCAGAAATGTTGAGGTTAAGACCACCATTTTGAGCCTGTTTCGTATAACTTTCCCACTATGAAGCTACAGACCCTAGAGCTTCTGTGCAAGGGCATTTCTACTCTCACAATGCCTAACATTTTTAAGTGAATTCCCAAACAATATCTTCTCTCTTTTTAAAAAACATTTTTTTCTAAAATGATTGTCACTTGAACTTTCTAACTTATTCTCATATACCTTTATCTAGTAATCAGAGTGAACATTGGTACATTAGACTGTATTTAAACAGAAAAGCTGTTATCAACCAAATGTAAGCAAACAAAATCTTTCTTTTGTTTTTTTGCTAGTGGTAAAGGTTTGCTCAGTCTTTACTAAAACATGCAGCTATCAGATAACTATATCATGTCCCATAACCATCAGTAGCAGAGCAGATTATCCCTGTGCTAACCATCTGCTCCCAGCCAAATGGTTTGTTAATTTACCTGAATGCTAGCATTCTGATTATGATCCCTTGACATATGCTTAACTTCAATGAAATTCCAGTCACTGTTACATTAGATAATTAATTTACTAAGCAGGCTGTTATAAAATATCCTACTCTAAAACTCTGTTTTCTAGTTGTAGGTCATAGGTTTAAGGTCTGATATTGGTAGCAGATATTCTAAATTTAAACCAAATTGACAAACAAGACGTTGATAAATCACCAGGACCAAGTGACCTCCGCTAACAACTTAGGGGAAAAACTCACAGTGAAAGTATTGAACTCATAGCTAAATCTATAACCTGTCATTCTAAAGTGTCTGGGCCAGAGGTCAGTCAGATTGCTAATGTAACTCACATCTCTCAGTGCATCCTAGAATGTTAGAGCTAATGAGTGTTTTCATTAATAAGATGGTAAAATACATAAAAATCAATCAGTCTTCTGTTATATTATCAATAACCAGTTATTCTATTTACAAAATCATCAACAATGGCAACCACAAACAAAAATAAGACAAATAATAATTCTATTAGCCCAAGGAATTAATTGGTAAACTTGTGAATTTGTAGGAATAAAGTTATAAATATTTCCTGAGAAATATAATAGTTTAGGAAAGAAATGTAATATTATCAGATGTCAATTCTGAAACTAACATGCAAACATAGTCCAATTCCAAACAAAACACAGTGTTAATTTTGGTTAACTTTCCAGAATAATTCTTTCCTAAAAACAACTTGACTTAAGTATATTTCTTTTATCAGAAATTTCACAATCTAATGATTTTTAGTAATCATTACTTACTACTGAGTGAAGCCATAAGTTAAGTTTTAAAACACTCCATCAATCCCCAAAAGATCCCTCATACCTATGTACAGCTCATTCTTACTTCCACCTGTAGCCTCCATTAACCACTAATCTACTTTCTTCATCTATATATTTGCCTTATGGGAATACCAGACCACCTGACCTGCTTCCTGAGAAATTTGTATGCAGGTCAGGAAGCAACAGTTAGAACTGGACATGGAACAACAGACTGGTTCCAAATAGGAAAAGGAGTACGTCAAGGCTGTATATTGTCACCCTGCCTATTTAAGTTATATGCAGAGTACATCATGAGAAATGCTGGGCTGGAGGAAGCACAAGCTGGAATCAAGATTGCCAGGAGAAATATCAATAACCTCAGTATGCAGATGATACCACCCTTATGGCAGAAAACAAAGAACTAAAGAGCCTCTTGATGAAAGTGAAAGAGGAGAGTGAAAAAGTTGGCTTTAAGCTCAACATTCAGAAAACTAAGATCATGGCATCTGGTCCCATCACTTCATGACAAATAGATGGGGAAACAATGGAAACAGTGACAGACTTTATTTTGGGGGGCTCCAGAATCACTGCAGATGGTAACTGGAGCCATGAAATTAAAAGACACTTACTCCTTAGAAGAAAAGTTATGACCAACCTAGACAGCTTATTAAGAATCAGAGACATTACTTTGCCAACAAAGGCCTCTCTAGTCAAGGCTATGGTTTTTCCAGTAGTCATGTATGGATGTGAGAATTGGACTATAAAGAAAGCTGAGGACTGAAGAATTGATGCTTTTGAACTGTGGTGTTGGAGAAGACTCTTGAGAGTCCCTTGGACTGCAAAGAGATCCAACCAGTCCATCCTAAGGGAAATCAGTTATGAATATTCATTGGAAGGACTGATGCTGGAGCTGAAAGTCCAATACTTTGGCCACCTGCCGTGAAGAACTGACTCATCTGAAAAAACCCTGATGCTGGGAAAGATTGAACGCAGGAAGAGAAGAGGATGACAGAGGATGAGATGGTTAGATAGCATCACCTACTCATTGGACATGAGTTTGAGTAAGCTCTGGGATGTGGTGATGAACAGGAAGGCCTGGCATGCTGCAGTTCATGGGGTCACAAAGAGTTGGACACAACTGAGTGACTGAAATGAGCTGAACTGAACTGAGACATTTCATTTAAGAGAAAGCTTACATTATGAGATCTCTTGTAACTAGCTCTTTGACTTAGCATAATATTTTTGAGGTTCATTGTTTGTGCATGATGTGCTAGTAGTGTTTTTATTGCTGAATAGTATTCTATTGTATGAATATTGCTCCTCAAATAACTATGAGATTACCAATAAATAAATGTTAAAAGAACCAAATCATTTTGAAGTTGCAGAATATATGGGAATCTTATCCATATAACATTATAAATCTACAATAATATAAACAGTATGATATTATTGCAGGAAATGACAGACATGGTAATAGAGAAAATTATAATGTTACTTAGACATAAGATGTGGTGTTTATAATAATTCAATATATAGTAAGAATTTGCCTCAAATCAATTATTAAGATAATTGATTATTCAAGAAATGATGTTTAGATGACTAGTAAACATAAAAATAATCCAAGATTTTAATTGTATATCTGATACTATAATGACACTAATCACAACTTAAAGATTCAAATGTAAAAAGTGAAATTATAAGCATATTAGGTGAATATTTATAGTCTTTAGACTCATAGGAAAGGCAGAAACTATTAAAAAAAATACATTATGAGTTTTTAATTTATGCATGGCCTAAATCATATAAATTGCAAATGACAAAAAGAAGAAAAATTTACAGAATATAAATGCCTAATAAATGGTTCATACTTCTATATGTAACACAAAAACTATTTGCAACACACTTATAAAGAAATTCAGCCCTAATGTAAAATGTATCAAATAACAATACAAAAGAAAGTTCAAACTACTGTAAAATTGTGCTCATTGTATATGCAAGCGAGGTAATGCTCAAAATCCTTCAAGCTAGACTTCAACAGTATGTGAACCAAGAACTTCCAGATGTACAAGATGAATTTAGAAAAGGCAGAGGACCAGGGACCAAACTGTTAATGTCCGTTGAATCATAGAAAAAGCAAGGGAATCTACTTCTTAAAGCAGGAAAACATCTACTTTTGCTTCACTGACTATGCTAAAGCCTTTGACTGTGTGGATCATGTCAAATTGTGGAAAATTCTTCAAGAGATTGGAATACCAGACCACATTACCTGCCTCTTGAGAAACTTGTATGCAGGTCAAGATGCAATAGTTAAAACTGGACATGAAACAATAGACTGGTTCCAACTTGGGAATGGAGTACATCAGGGTTGTATATTGTCATCCTGCTTATTTAACTTATATGCAGAGTACATCATGAGAAATGCTGGACTGGATGAATCACAAACTGTAATCAAGACTGCTAGAAGAAATATCAACAATCTCAGTTATGCAGATGATAACACTCTAATGGCAGAAAGTTAAGAGGAACTAAAAGCCTCTTGATGAGGGTGAAAGAGGAGAGTGAAAAAGCTGGCTTAAAACTCAACATTCAAAAAACTAAGATCATGGCATAAGGTCCCATCACTTCAAGGCAAACAGATGTGGAAATAATGGGAACAATGAAAGACTTTATTTTGGAGGGCTCCAAAATCACTGCAGACGGTGACTAGAGCCATGAAATTAAGACACTTGCTTCTTGAAAGAAAAGCTATGATAAATCTAGACAGTCTATTAAAAAGCAGAAATTTCACTTTGCCAAGAAAGTCCATACAGTCAAAGCTATGGTTTTCCCATTAGTCACGTACAGATGTGAGAGCTGAACCATAAAGAAGGCTGAGGGCTGAAGAATTGATGCTTTTGAATTGTAGTGCTGGAGAAGACTCTTCAGAGTCCCTCAGACAGCAAGGAGACCAAACCAGTCAATCCTAAAGGAGATCAACCCTGAATATTCATTGGAAGGATCGATGCTGAAGCTAAAGCTCCAATACTATAGCCACCTGATGTGGAGAACTGACTTATTGGAAAAGAACTTGACGCTGGGAAAGATTGAGGGCAGGAGAAGGGGTTGACGCAGGATAAGATGGTTGCATGACACCTCTGACTGAATGGACATGAGGGAAGCAAACTCCAGGAGATAGCGAAGGACGTGGAAGTCTGGTGTGCTGCAGTTCATAGGGTCACAAAGAGTCAGACCCTACTTAGTAGCTGAACAACAACAAAAGAAAATGAGCAAGGAATGACAAGGAACCAACAGAAATAAGTTTAACCTTACTACATTGAAAGTGGAAAGGAAAATTATAATGAAATGTTACTCTCAAGTTAATCCCAAATCACCCTCTACAGAGGACAAGCAGGAAAAATGTAGTAAAAACCCTACAATGATACATATTATGACTCAGCAAGTCATTGCTAGTATTTTGAGGACAGTCTTGAGTAGTTGCTTATAACATAAAAATATAAAAGGACTATAGTATAATATAAAATATAATAAGAAATTACTCAATATATTGTAGTAAATGCATACAAGTTAATTCTCTTTACTCAATAAAATGATGAGAAAGAATTATGTGGCATAACATGACAAGTTGCTAAAAATATTATTTCACAAAAGCATATTTTAGAACAGTTTTTGCTATATGATGCCATTTTTGCTTCAAAAAAAGGAATAAAACTTTTCAAAATATGGATAAGTGGTAGAGGAAGACTTATTCAGCAGTGATTATGATCATCATAATTTCTGTTTATGGTAGGCCAATGTTTATGTTTAAAATGAATTTAAAATATGTTTTTTGGCTCATCTGTATTTTCTAAATTTTCTATAAGAGACATTCACTACTTTTATCATCAATTATTATTTTTTAATAAAATTCTGTTTAAAAGTATGTTCATTTTCTTGGACAAGTGTTTTGAATCATAATAAACAATAAGTTTAATGAAAATTAGATAAGAAGTCTAAGGAAAGCCTTCATGGAATAACTCATAGAATGTAAATAGGCATATTTAAAAAGGAAATTAATTTCAATTTTCAAAAAATTAGAACTATATATCAGTGATCTTATTATAATCTTTTTTCTTCTCCCTATAACTGGCTTCTACCCTCATTGTGTTTTTTACTATATTCCTTACTACTATTATCTGCCTTTGGTTACCAATAATGGATTCAATTTCTTCACTGAGAAAAATGGTAAGAAGACAATGGCCTTTTAAACTTGACTTCCTCCAGATTAGTTCCCTCACTCTTGCTCTTTTCATTAAACTTCTTGGAAGAACATGCCATACATTCTACTCTCTTCTAAAGTGTGTATGCCTTCTCAGTCCCTTGCAATCTGGCTTTAGTTCCAAATATTCTGATGCAACTTTTGTTGCCAAGTTTACAAATGCTCTTCTAAATACCAGATATGTCGAAGAAACTCCAAGCCTCAAGGGAAAATGTTTTCCCTTAAACATTCATTCCCCTCAAGCCCCAAGCACAGTCTTCATTTGTGGTAAATCCACCTTTGGCACCAGGCATCATTTTAGTTACTAGAGATGCAAATCAGTAATAGAGTAAGAAACAGAACGCATTATGGCTCTCATAAAGTTTGTATTCAGCTATCTCTTTCGCTGTACCATAGCTGCTTTTACCTATTTTCTTCTGTCGTTGAGAGGATTAAATGAGATAGTGTATACACAGATTTTGGTACACAGTCTGTAATTCAAATTAAGAGCTTAATCAACAGTAGCAAACATCCAAATGCTGTAGATACTATGACCCAGGGTGAATTTGCTTCTCAAAAAGTGAAAGCGTGTTTGTATTTCAAAAATACGTTTTACATTTGCAATCACAATTTACTGCCACCTTTATGATTGACTCTTCCATGTTTCAGTTTTATATCTTGTCTCTTCAAGGCTTTCCTATGTTTCAGCACAGAATTAAGTTCTGGAGTCACAGAAATCAATAACCGACAATGCTTGTCCTCAATGGGCTCACTGTCAAATTGATGATAAAAGTAGTTATAATGCAACTTAAGAAGCATAATTATAGTTATTCATCTTACAGATATGAGCTTATGCTTAACCTTTTAAAATCAAAGGAACTCCCAGACTCATAAAAGCCATTGTATCAAAGCAAATAGGCATTGACACAATATGAGCTGAAGAATGTACTTCACCCAGTATCTTCAAATAATATTTGTAAGAATTCAAGGTATAAACAAAAATGCATTTCTTAACATTCCAGCATAAATGAATTTACCTCCCAAAAGAGCAAAATAAGTTTTAATCAAGGATACTGGTTCACCAGCACTGAGAATTGACAGGCTCTTCACTAAAAATTGGAATTTAGAAGATATACATGAAAAGACTATGAAAAAAAATCACAAATACCAATGTGCATATTTGTGGGGTTTGAGATATGTAGTTGATGCCTTTAGCTTTCTAAGGTTTTACAGAAGCAGAATTGGGAGAGATTCTGTCTGCAATGCCTGTATTCAGAGGAGACACTGCAACCCATTTAACATCTTTAATAGGTGTGTATTTTGAGACTTGAATAGGTCTAAGAAACAAGTTTCTTTCCAACTCAATAGGTAGTATACTATTTATTCTAAAGAGAAGAGGGAAATCATTCTTGAATCCTCATGACTATTTTATATCTTGTCAGATAAGTATCAGTTACTTTCTGGGCCTAAGGCAGAAAATAAGTTTTTCCTCACACTCAAACCACCAGACTACAAGTGGACAAGCAAAACCATCATTTGGCAGATAAAATACTTTGGCAATATCCATGTGTGTTCAAGTGTATGGGGCAGGGAGGAGCAGGGGGCATAGATGTCTGTGAGTAAATGCAAACATGGCCCAAAGGACAAAGTTCCTGGGTCTTTTTTCTTTATATCCCCATAGTCATATCCCCTTTTCTCATAGTCAAGAAAAAAAAAGTGAATCAGTGGATCAGCAAATGAATAAATGAAAGGAGAATATACAAGTGATGTGTATGGCCAGTGAGATACAGTACTTCATCACTTTGTTATTGAAATAAACATGAAGTGATTAAGCCACATGTGGGTTTCCTCATAAAAGCTAGAGGCCAGAGAGAGAGAACTAGGCTTTCCTGGTGGCTTAGATGGTAAAGAATCCGCCTGCAGGGCAGGACACCTGGGTTCACTTCCTGGGTCAGGAACATTCCCCGGAGAAGGAATGCTACCCCCTCCAGTATTCTTGTCTGGAGAATTCCATGGATAGAGGAGACTGGCAGGCTACTGAGTTGGATGTGACTGTTTTACTCAGAGAGACTAATACACACACACAAAAGAGAGAGAAGTAGAGAGAGAAAGAGATTGAAGTTTGAACTGTTTGTGTTGTTTCCAGGAGTTTAACTTTGCAGCACCAATTAAATCAGGGACCAGCCAGTGTTGGACAGCCAGTTTAATTCTGGATTGGTTTAAATATGAGTACTATCATTGGTTTCTACAAGTACATTTGGAAAACAAGTATTTTTGTTGAATAAATTTTCTCATTTTTCCACATTTTGAAACTTTCTCTCTTTTTCATACTTTTAACTTTACACTAGATAGGTAGGAAAATTTTAAATGCATTTGTAAAAGTAAATAATAAAACTTTTTTTTTGTTATCACCTGTATAAATAAAAAAAGAAAGAAAGAAACACTAATTTACCAGCCATTAACTTAACAATGTCTACTGAACTTAGTTTCAACTGATTGTCATCATCAACTTAGAAGAGAATTTTCCAGAAAGACTAGCTAAGAGTGAGCGTGAGGGTAGATAAGAAGATACGAAGCACTATGAACAAGAAAAAAGTGGAAAATTCTTTGAAGCTTTACTGAGTGCCCATCTTTATAGCATGGCTCAGTTTTATGCATCAAAACGTGTTTGGCCCATGGCCTCATCAACGAGAAAGCAGTGGATCTTTAGATTCCAGTCATAAACACTATAGAAGACTCTCTCTATTTATCTTCCAAGAATCATTACCACAAAAGATGATGCTTCTTCAAAACTCAGATATCGCTGGGGATTTTTAAGATTTACTTGCAAAATATAAGCAATGGGATAGTCAGTTGCAATTACTCCCAAATCCAGTGGATTTAAATTTATTGAGTTCTGCATTTCAAGTCTGTGAGGTTGCTTGCAGCACTGTTTCTGTCCCTGTGAAGGCTACAGCTGTCACAAAGCTCCCATGACATGTCATTGTCTTCTGTTATTATCCTTGCTCTACAGCCTGTATTCCTGCATCACAAACCACCTCCTTGGCTTGCCAACCTGGTCATCAGAAGAGGCATTGCTGCTTTTGTGTCACTTTTGAACCAAAAGGGAAGAGCAAAACGAGCCCTTCCACATGGATGTTTTGGCTTGGATACAGGACACTAGCTCAAATAAAATGTCACTGCAAATAGCACAAATCACTGTAAACAAATACTGCCTCCCCGCCTGGTGTAAAACATCCACAGATAAGGCTAAGACTATCAAATGCTGCTTTGGGACATGCTTTTGTCTCCTTCATCTTTAAGCTCAGAGCCCAATCCAATTATCCACAAATTTAGGTTCTGTTCCTGATTTATGTATACTAGGGTTGGAGGGTTGTTGTTTTAAAAATATTTTCGGTATGACAAGTTGAAAATTTTAGCTCGTAAGCTAAGATTACCTCAAAATAAATATGTTAAGTAAATCCACAAGATACAAATGCAAGGATTCTTGGCATACAAGAAAGTTAAAATATAATTTTTTCACAAGGAATTGACATTATTCATAAGATTCTTTACATTCTCACCATTTATTTTGAGAATGTCCAATTTGTGCATTTTTCATCAACTTATACTGTTATGTATAAAGTGTTTCCCCCCAAAAAGGATTCCTGAAAGATTCTTGAAATTGCCTTCTGCAGTTTCCTTCCTCACTGGAGCTAACTATAAAATCCTTACACTGTGTAACTAAAATGCTAGATTCTTTCCATAATTCATATTGATTTTTGCATAAAAGGCCTATTCTGAGCTCAGAACTACATAATCAAACACAACCATCAGTTTCTGATGCTAAACAAAATTATCCCTTTGGGGGAATTTATTCACACCTTCTCTGGAGATAAAGGGGAAAATAATCTTCTCACTTCCTGAAACATTATAGCTTTACATTAGATAAAATAGACACCTCTATCTGGAGTCAATTTCCATGTCAGGTAAATCAAATAGTCATGGCTCCACAGTAAAGAACTAAATTTCATCTGTAAGTCAAATTTCTAGACAGTTCCTGAGGCTTTTAAACCTTCAAATACCCAGAGAAGGAGGTGGTCATGAAGGAGCTTATGAAAAGTGACACTTTCCCAGGGAATTTTTATCTCCTATTAGCCAGATGCCGTCTCCTTCATGTTAGTTCCTCCCTAAAACAAATCAAGACTGCCAAATTAACCTTGGGAAGAATTTCTCTTTGTAGAAGGGGTAATCCTAAAACCCTATCACTTCCTCTCTTTCTCATCCAGTGTTGCTTTGGGGAGCAATACACAAGCTCATTTGCCCCCAGCTCCCTCGCGCTGCCCCCACCTCACTGGAGACACCTACATTGCCTTTTCCCCTCTTCTTGGTATACCACGAACAGCTTTTACACTTGCTGTTGTTCCCTCTTCCTGAGAGTTTTGTCCTTGTACAGTCAAATTGGGGTTTTGTCTCATTGTCAAAGTTTCAGTTCAGCTGTCCCTGTCCTAGGGACACCTTCTCTGATTACATATCAAAAGTGGCTTAATCAGGTATTTCATGTCTTATTCCTTTGGTTTCATTGACTTCAAAATAGTCATCATTATCTGAAAGTAATTTGCTTGTTTCCTTCTTTACCAGAGAAGTTCCCTGGAGAAGGAAATGGCAGCCCACTCCGGTACTCTTGCCTGGAAAATCCTATGGATAGAGGAGCCTGGTAGGCTATAGTCCATGGGGTTGCAAAAAGTCAGACATGACTGAGTGACTCCATTTTCTTTCTTGTTTACTAGTAGAGGTGATGGAATTCCAGTTGAGCTATTTCAAATCCTGAAACATGACTCTGTGAAAGTGCTGCATTCAATATCCCAGCAAATATGCAAAACTCAGTAGTGGCCACAGGACTGGAAAAGGTCAGTTTTCATTCCAATCCCTAAGAAAGGCAATGTCAAAGAATGCTCAAACTACTGCACAATTGCACTCATCTCAGATGCTAGTAAAGTAATGCTTAAGATTCTCTAAGCCAGGCTTCAGCAATACGTGAACCATGAACTTCCAGATGTTCAAGCTGGTTTTAGAAAAGGCAGAGGAACCAGAGATCAAATTGCCAACATCTGCTGGATCATCAAAAAAGCAAGAGAGTTCCAGAAAAACATCTATTTCTACTTTATTGACTATGCCAAAGCCTTTCACTGTGTGGATCATAGTACACTGTGGAAAATTCTGAAAGAAATGGGAATACTAGACCATCTGACCTGTCTCTTGAGAAACCTGTATGCAGGTCAGGAAGCAACAGTTAGAACTGGACATGGAACAACAGACTGGTTCCAAATAGGAAAAGGAGTACATCAAGGCTGTATATTGTCACCCTACTTATTTAACTTTTATGCAGAGTACATCATGAGAAACACTGGTTTGGAGGAAGCACAAGCTGGAATCAAGATTGCCAGGAGAAATATCAATGACCTCAGATATACAGATGACACCACCCTTATGGCACAAAGTGAAGAAGAATTAAAGAGCCTCTCAATTAAAGTGAAAGAGGAGAGTGAAAAAGTTGACTTAAAGCTCAACATTCAGAAAACTAAGATCATGGCATCAGGTCCCATCACTTTATGGCAGATAGATGGGGAAACGGTAGAAACAGTGGCTGACTTTATTTTTCCAGGCTCCAAAATCACTGCAGATGGTGACTGCAGCCATGAAATTAAAAGATACTTACTCCTTGGAAGGAAAGTTATGACCAACCTAGACAGCATATTGAAAAGCAAAGACATTACTTTGCCAACAAAGGTCCATATAGTCTATGCTGTGGTTTTTCCAGTGGTCATATATGGATGTGAGAGTTGGACAGTGAAAAATATGAGTGCTGAAGAATTGATGCTTTTGAACTGTGGTGTTGGACAAGACTCTTGAGAGTCTCTTGGATTGTAAGGAGATCCAACCAGTCCATCCTAAAGATCAGTCCTGAGTGTTCATTGGAAGGACTGATGTTGAAGCTGAAACTCCAATACTTTGGCCACCTGTTGAGAAGAGCTGACTCATTGGAAAAGATCCTGATGCTGAGAAAGATTGAGGGAAGGAGGAGAAAGGGACGATGGAAGATGAGATGGCTGGATGGCATCACCGACTTGATGGACATGGGTTTGGGTGGACTCCGGGAGTTGGTGATGGACAGGAAAGCCTGGTGCTGCAGTTCATGGGGTTGCAAAGAGTCAGACACAACTGAGCGACTGAAATGAACTGAACTGAACTTGTTTACTATCTGGTGTCCCCATTTCCCACTGGAATAGAAGCTCTATGAGAACAGGGCTTTTACTTGTCCTCTGTTGTCTTCTGGGCTTCCCTGGTAGCTCAGCAGTAAAGAACCTGCCTGCAGTGCAGGAGAGGCAGGAGACATGGGTTCGATTTCTGTGTTGGAAAGATAACCTGGAGGAGGAATTGACAACCCACCCCAGTATTCTTGCCTGGAGAATCCCATGGACAGAGGCGTCTGGTGGGCTACAGTCCACAGGATTGCAAAGAGTGGGACACGACTGAGCACATACACTGTTGTCTTCTAGGTCATGGTCAGTGCACAGTATATTTAACAGACCAGAGACAGAAGCAGATTCTATTGTGTCTGAGAGAGAAATATTACATCCTTAGGCTCCTAAGTCTCCTTCTCCCAACCCTCTTTGCTCTCTCACCCAGATCATGAATTTGTCTCTGAATTATGCAACATCCTCAAACCACCTGCCTTACATTAGTCCCCACACAGTGAATACTAGGTCCCAACCATGCATTCCATTGCTTCTCTACCAAATTGACATTCCCTGATTCTCCAAAGAATATTCTTTCTTTTCAAGAAGCATACAGAGCCTGAAATGCAAGTTACTTAACCTGAAAGCAGACACCATGGCTCACGACTTCCAAATATGGCATCGAAACAGCCGCGGAGACTTGTCTAAATGATATCATATCTCCCAGAGGCTGGATTTGGGTTTGTTAACTTTAAAATGAGAGGCAGGTTTAAAGATTAACAATTTGCTTGGATAAAGAAAAAGGGAAAAATATAATTAATCATTTGCCTGTCCCCCAACACTAGTTTACAAAACCATGGTGCAACTTTATTGAGCTCAAAATTGAAGGGTGGCAAGGTTAATATATAGCTTTAGACCTCACGGTTTCATTAACAAACACATTACAGGCTGTAAAGCTGAACTGACATTAATGCTAGGCCCAAACAAAGTAAATAATTACCGGCTTGGCAAATGAGGAAGTACTTGCAGAGTTTGTTTACATTGGGTTTTTGGAAAATTCATGTTGGCAACAAGTCAAATACAGTTTGACTAGTAATTGTGACAATTGCTCACAGATGCTGCTGGAAGAACAACAAAAGAATGGATTTATGGCTTTTCTCTCCCCCTACATTTTCCCCCTTTGTTGCCTTTTTTTTTTCCTTTACCATTTTGGATCAATAAAGAACTTGCAGCCACAAAGATAAGTGGCTTACATGGCAGATGGGCCTTGGAATGTTTAAAAATCTCATGTTGCATTTTGTCTCTTGGCCCTAGATTGGAAAAGACACAGCTGCATTCAAGCTGCAGTCATAAAATCCATGCTCCTTGAAAATGCTTATGAGTCCTCTCTATAGAGCAGAGTTGAGATGAAGCCTGTGTAGAAATTTTCCAATAGAAAGAATGGCTTGTTTTGTGCTGGTGCACTGTTAATAAGCCACTGAGTTCATAAGACCTAAGAAGAGAATTCTAGCTGAATAGGATCCATTTCATTTTCCTTAGCTTGACTGGAAAAGTATGAACAGGAATCAAGGAATAAAACAACTCATCAAACTGGAAAATGGTTCTGCAGAGCAATTGAGGTCTGTGATATATAATTTGAAACAATTTTTGCTTCCCTCATCAAAAATCAGTATTTTGCCAACTAAAAGCTCCTACTTCATACACATACACACACACACACACACACACACACACACACACACACACACACACA
>ML661889.1:2184116-2328633 GCA_007570785.1 Antilocapra americana | reverse complement strand
ACACACACACACACACACACACACACACACACACACACACACACACACACACACATCCTAGTCCTTCTAAATACTTGAATCTAAATCTCTTTATTCTTGGAAGATAGAATTTCAAAGATTTAAGGTATAAATGCAAAGCCTGGATCTTTCTATTCCATTTCTACTAACTTCAAGTAGTAAGAGCCAGAATATCCCAGGATCTTATAGTGCTTTACTGAATCATTCAACATGAGAAACTAAAGCCTTCATTATTATTTAAGTGCCTTATCTAGATCCATAATCTTTGTGATATCAAAGCTATATCCATTGTCTATTTCAACACATTGTTCCATCATTCTCTAAATCATGTTTCTCTTACTACTCCTTTGGGTGATCATTGCATAAAACTGAATAAAAGTAGGTTATCTGCCAAATAACTGAAGTAGAAAGGAATATATGCTCCAATAAGGCCTTCTTTCAGAGAAGTCAATGGCAACCCACTCTAGTACTCTTGCCTGGAAAATCCCATGGAGAAAGGAGCCTGGTGGGCTGCAGTCCACAGGGTCGCTAAGAGTCGAACACAACTGAAAGACTTCACTTTCATGCATTGGAGAAGGAAATGGCAACCCACTCCAGTGTCCTTGCCTTCAGAATCCCAGGGACAGGGGAGCCTGGTGGGCTGCCGTCTATGGGGTTGCACAGAATTGGACATGACTGAAGTGACTTAGCAGCAGCAGGCCTTCTTTTAACCATTTAAATACTGTGTTTATCTGTAAATAATATGCCCAATTCACATCATTCAAGTTTTCAGATTTTTATTACCTCTAATCCTGAAACCCTAAATATCACTTAAAAAAAAAAAAAACTCTTACTGTGATGCCAAATTTTAGTTGAAACCTCAATAGCTATATTAAACTCTAAAATTCCCTATCTCCCAACTTTATTATTGCCTGGACTTCTCTGATAGTAGGATTTGAAGATCCCAGGCAGGACACAGGGTGAGGTTGGCTGGGAGCAAAATTCTTCAGATTTAGAGTCAGGATCTTTGACTCATGTCTGGATCATCATTGGCCAGTAGCACAAGGCCAGTGATAAACCTCTGATGTCCACGAATAAACTTAATCTAAGTATTACCAGTGAAAGTTTCTGATACACTTCTTAATTCTAGGCTAACTATCAAGAGTAATGATTCAGGGTAACATTCTACTAAAGAATGTGTCATATATGGCTAGGATCATTATGTGCTGCGCTGTGCTAAGTCACTTCAGTCATGTCCGACTTTGCTATCCTGTGGCCTGTAGTCCTTCAGGCTTCTCTGTGCATGGGATTCTCCAGGAAAGAATACTGGAGTGGGTTGCCATGCCCTCCTCCAGAGGATCTTCCCAAGCCAGGGATCAAATTCGAGTCTCTTATGTCTCTTGTACTGGCAGACAGGTTCTTTACCACTAGTGCCACCTAAGAAGCCCCTTGGATCATTATAACAGCCTCTAGCTTGTTTGCCTCTAATTTTTCACTTTTCAAATTTTTCTCCCACATTACAGTCAGCCCCAGCTTTGATCATACTGTGCCACTGCTTAGAATTCATTGAAAGTATCTTACTGACTACAGAATAATGTCCACGTGCCCACACACTTCTTTCAATGCTGACACAGTCTAACCATGACTTGGTTTTAGCTATCTCCAACCCTACCCCATTGTCATCCTACTGGATGTTCCCTTGAGGTCAGCTTGGAATTTTCTTAAGAAACACTGCATTTTGTCTGACTGAAGATGCAAGCAAGTGAGAAATTGCTCTTAGGCTCTTGTAGGTTTCTTTAACCACTGGCCTCTTTTGCATCACAAAAAAATATATTCTTTTACTCAAGACCTAGTAGGCTACATTAAAGATTTTAAACACTTTTCCAATAAAATTTTTGGAATTTAAAATTTGTGCTTATATTATAAGGAAAGACCATATTTTTAAAAATATAGCAGTTTATACAAATTTGGAAAATTCACTGATTCAATCTTATCTGCTGTCTGATCAAGTCAATAGTTTAAGCAATTATGGCACTAGAAAAGAACTCAATATATACAGATGCAGATACAAAATTATATAGATAAAGATTTCAACCATATAGTCATAGAATGTTATCTGTCTCTCAGGGTAATGTTTGTTAAGTTATAAAACTGACTCATTGACTGCTCTAAAGTTATACTGTTGAATAACTTAAATGGAGAAAAATTAGAATTACAACCACAGGCAAAAATAGATACATTAGAGGTAAATTTGCAAGAAGTAAAAAAGAAATAGAAAGCAGTTATAAGGGGAGCACTTAAATTAGGTATGAATGGTTTGCACTATTGATTAAAGCATTTTAAAAATCAATAAAAGAACACTTTGCACCAAGTACCTTTCAGGAACCTTAGGAAAGACCATTTCATTCAGTTCAAAGGTTAGAAGCCTTTGCCTTAACAAGTAAAGAATGTGGCTCCATCTCCATATTAAGTCTAAAATCAAGTATTAATGGTTTGCTTTAGTAAATTTTTCAAGAAGCAAGCTATGTTCAAAAAATACAATATCTAATATAAATATTGTATTCTTTTATTATATCTATTTTATTATACTTATCATATCTTCTACCATATTATATGCTCTTTAGGGACTTCTATATTACATAAATCCAAAATTTAATATTGTATCCCTTATACAAAGTGGGCTTCCCTGATGGCTCAGCTGGTAAAGAATCTGCTTGCAATGTGGGTTCGATACCTGGGTTGAGAAGATCCACTGGAGAAGGAAACGGTAACCCACTTCAGTATTCTGGCCTGGAGAATTCCATGAACTGTATATATGACCCCATGGGGTCACAAAGAGTCAGACACCACTGAGCAACTTTCACTTTATACAAACTAGGCTAACCATGCATATTTTGAGTTGGACCATATGCACTCAAGAAGTCTTAGATATTCTCAGACCTTCTGTTTCTTAGTTATCAGGCATGTCTCCCTTAACTAAGGAATAGGTTTCAGAAATGAGCTACATTTGGTTGCAGGTATATTTCTCTCAATCGTGTTACCAGGCCATAAGCCTATCACTAATGTGAATCACTTGGAACAGGGGACTGGAAGTCTCTGATTGGCTACCTGGTCCTGAACCCATCTTTAGAATGGTAGTGGTGATGGTTGTATACCCACCAAGCCGATAAGGGGTTGTGGGAACCCATTTGTGATAACCCTACCACAACTATTTAACAATAAACAAACCAAGGACAAGAACTTTAACTGCTTTCTTTTCAAGTTCCCACAGAGTATGTTCAAAACACGCTCTCCTGATCACAGATTTAGCTTATATAGGTCACTACCAGAACTGGCCTTGATATAAGCAGATACTGTTGGTCAACAAAAAGAAGGATCAGGGGAAAATCATAGGAGAAGCTTGTTACCCAAAATCTATTCTGAAAGCTAGTTAAGTAGTTGTGAAGACTATTAGAATGGGATCTTGCCTGTTATCTAATTTTAGCTAAGACCCTAGAGTCAAGAAATCTAAGCACCTTCTTATCTAAAATAATATGCTGGGAATTTCTAGGCATCCACTGAAGAAGACAGCTGGTGACCCCTAGGCATCAACCACTCCAGGAAAAGCCTGTACCTCCAGTTTGAGGAGGCAAGATGATGGTTGATTCCCTTGGTAAGATGTGACCTCAGAGAAGACTTGTGTGGTCCTGGACTCTAGCTAAGATGAACATCTACAGAGAAAAGTAAATTCAACAAATATAATCTGTGGGAGCAGTCTTCTAGAAGTCAGATGCCAAGTCATAAGCAGATACCCAAAGGATGTAGCACCAATGAATCCTATGAAGACCCAGTAAAGTTTCAGGAAATGTGTGAAAGTATGTGTACATATATGCATGTGTGTATGTGATCTCCAAAAAGACTCATGAAAGAAGATAAGAATTTGAACATTCAGTGACCCAAAGAGCATCAATGCCAGTTGATCAAAAACACCAATCAAACAAGACACTTCCTGTTTCAGACCTTTGTCTCTTTCCTCATTCTCAAACCTTGGAGAAGCCAGCAGAATCATCTAATATTGGTAAGAATGGATGGAAAGGTGAGTGTGTGTGTGTACTTAGTCATGTCTGACTCTCTGCAGCTCCATGAGTGAAGGGAGTTGGGCATAATTAAAACCTATTTTGTGTCTAGCCTGAACTGAAGAGGCAGGGAGTCAAAACTCCCTTAATTTGCATTCAATTTGGTTATTTAACATGAGAGTGGACTATACTTTCTATTAATTAAATAAAGTGTCTGTTTATTTATATCTGAGAGTGACCAGAAAAGCTAGACAATCTTCAAAAGATAACTCAGAGGTAAGGAAAAAATGAATAAACATAACATTGAATGATGTAGAGGAAAATAACACATTTTTATAATTTCATCTTTAACAGACCAGTTCCATAAACTTATCATTTATTTCTTAGCTTTCCCTAATGCTTAAAAACCACTGTGAAAAAGTCACGTGTGTTATCTATGCTGGGTCATTGCACCTGAATTGCTAGGACTTCATAAATTGCAAAATAAATCCTCTTCAAACTAGGTTTTAAAAGAGAATGACCCACATAAGTGAAATGGTTGCAGGTAGAAGTGGATCCAGGAGCTTAAGTGAATCATCGGTACTCTCTTCATCTGTTTTTTTTTTTTTTTTTTGACATGGGTACATTATATTATTTTATTAATTTTTATATATATTCAAATTTTTCCATTATACAGTTTTAAATAAAGATAATAAGATACAAGAAGAAGGAGGAAGAAGCAGTGAGGGGGAGGGGGAGATTGAAAGGGAAAAGGAGGAGAATAAATTGAGTCCTAGGTTTTTGCTTGAGCAATTGAGCAACTGAGCAACTGACTGTGCCCTTACTGAGCTGTGAAGAGAAGGGCTGCTGCTGCTGCGAAGGCGCTCAGTCGTGTCCGACTCTGTGCGACCCCACAGACGGCAGCCCACCGGGCTCTGCCGCCCTGGGATTCTCCAGGCAAGAGCACTGGAGTGGGGTGCCATTTCCTCCTCCAAGGCATGAAAGTGAAAAGTGAGAGTGAAGTCGCTCAGTCGTGTCTGACTCCTAGCGACCCCATGGACTGCAGCCCACCAGGCTCCTCCGTCCGTGGGATTTTCCAGGCAAGAACACTGGAGTGGGCTGCCATTGCCTTCTCCGGAAGAGAATGGGAAGATAGTTCAACAAGAGGTTTTGCACAGAACGAATTCAGTGAGAGGAAAAGTGATAGTTAAGAAGTGGATTTATTCAAATACAGAACGAAAGACACTCCACAGACAGTGTGGGCCGTTGCAGAGGGTGAGTGTGGCAGCTTCATTTCTGTTTTTTTAATCACTGTTTTTTTTTTCCTCTTATCCTTCAGATGTGTTTCCACCTTACAACCTTGCATCTGTTACTATCCTAGCAATACATATCAAATACTAGAGAATTCTTTTGTGCCATATGCCTATCATTAATATAATCATTAGGAACAGGGGACTGGAGGCTTCTGATTGGCCACCTGGTTCTATGTCCACCTCTAGGATGATGGTGGTACTGCTGGCACCATGATCAGCATCCCAACCATGGCCACAGTGGGTTGTGGAGAAATGGTTACTCAGAAGAAAAGTGATTGCTGTAACCAGGGAGGAAGGGGGGCAAAACAATAGACGTCTCTTACAATCATCTAAGCCTATTAGTGTTTATTAGAGTGGATAGCTAGCCAGCTGTGGGTCTAGTTTTAAGCTTGAATTTCTGCCTTCAATGAGTAGAAATATCTAGGTGGAAAACAGAAGAAAAGATTATAACAAAATTCCTGCATTTTTATGTTCCATAAAGATTTTTAAAATAGATTTTAATAGATTTTTAAAATTTGCACACTTCCCTTCTAGAAGTGAAACCTACCTCCTTCCTCTTAAATGTAGGCTAGACTTCATGACTTGCTTTCAGTGAATAATGTTGTGAAACCATGAAGGTGATGCTATTTGAATTCTGAGGCTAGATCATAAAAATAATAGCTCCTGCAAGTCCCTCTTTCTTGGCTCGCTCACTCCAGAGGAAGTCAGCTGCAGTGTCACAAGTACTCAGGAATGTTTTAAGAAGATCCATGTCTGATCCTCTCTGAATTGAAGCCTCTGGTAGTAGTCAACACCATCTTGCCAATCAGCCTGTAAGAAGCTGATCCATCTAGTCAAGCTTTCACGAGCCTGCAACATGATGACCTGAGAACATCATGACTAAACCTCCCAAGGGACCTCATACTAGAATCACCCACCTAAACCACTCCCAAAATTCTGACCCATAAAAACTGTGAGAATAATAAAGGTTTATTATCATTCTAAACCACTAAGTTTGGGGGGGTCATTTGTTATGTAGCAATAGTTAAATAACACGTGTCTACTGAGATGATAACAGATGCTCAAATGCATGTGTTTAAACATGTACAACAGCTATCTTTGCTATGGGACTTCTCAGAATCTCAGTATGCTAATATAACTGTGTATTTCCAGAGATACAGAGACAGACATAATATGCAATTTCTCAAACTTCTTTGTAAATGCCTTTCTTTTTGAAACACCTAATAATATCTCCAAAACTCTTATGTTCCTAACACATTTGAAAAACACTAGGCTAGAAGCATATATTAGAGAAGACGAACAAGAGTCATTTTTTTTTTTTTTGCTTCTTAAAGAGCAACTTAGCATCTTAGGCAGAATCTAAAAAATAGATTAATAGGGCCAGGATTAGGGAGAGCCAAGTGAGGTACTCACCTCAGGGCAAAATTTAAAGAAAGTTTAGTGATCAAAATCAATAGCTTTAAATAATATTTTTAAATAAGAAATAATGCACAAACCCCCACAGTGAACAAAATATCAAAATTTTAAATAAAGACAGGTACTGTTCTATTTATTTAATGATCCTGCATTACTGTGTAGTGATTTGCAATTAGTCTGATTCCTGGCCCATAGCAGTGATCATGATCCCCTCCAGGCGGGTTTATAAGAGTTAACCATGTGCAAAGAGATTTGCTAGAGTTTAAAATTTTCTCCTAAAGTTGGTGCCAGCAGATAGGCACATTTAATTCTGGGGTCACTTAGGCAGG
Organism: Antilocapra americana; assembly: GCA_007570785.1. Classification (NCBI taxonomy): domain Eukaryota; kingdom Metazoa; phylum Chordata; class Mammalia; order Artiodactyla; family Antilocapridae; genus Antilocapra; species Antilocapra americana. The sequence continues at coordinate 2,321,544 of ML661889.1, read as the reverse complement.
ATTCATGATATTATCCAGAGGCCCTGAGAGAAGGGCATACAAGACAAAAAGTTGTGATGGAAGGGAAATATCCAGAGCCACTAAAGAAAAGGAGCCTAATCAGCAGAATTGAAGACATTCAGGACCATCCTGGGCAGCACAAATGCATAAAATTCCTAGGAAGGATAAAGAGAGATGAGATGCTTGTGCTCAGTTGTGTCAGACTCTTTGAGACCCCATGGACTAGCCCAACAGGCTCTTGTCCATGAAATTTTCCAGGCAAGAATACTGGAGTAACTTGCCATTTCCTTCTCCAAGGGATCTTCCCAAGCCAGGGATCAAACCCAGGTCTCAGGCATCTCCTGCCTTGGCAGGCGGATTCTTTACCACTAGGTAACACCAAAGAAAGATAGAGGAACATAAGGGAAAAACAATTTTGCCCAGGTTATAGTTTTGCCTATAGTCTTCCACGCTAATTCCTTCAACTGCAATGGTAGATTTTCCTCTATTTGTTTGTTAATTCACAAACTGAAGTTTCCTACACTGAGATTTTTAACATTTTTTCAAATATTTGTCTTTTTCTTTCCTTTCTATCTTACATTTCCTTTGTAGAGGCTGGAATGCATTTCACACAAAGAAATTAAGAATAAATTGGTTACTAACTTGTTTTCCAAATGGAGAAAAAATACATTTTTATAATATAAAAGGATCTTTTTAAAACCACCTCCCAGATCTAAATTACATCTGCTGGATCCTGTTGCGATGTGGTCGATAAAACAGAAACTGATTTTCCTAAAAATGGTGGTGTCTCTTCAGATGCTAGTTCTCTAATTCCCAAAGCAGTACAGTATGTCTGAATGTTAATTTGACTTATTTTAGATCTGTTTAGTCAGCCCTTAAAAATTTCCTCTTTCGTGAACACTGCATAGTGAAGCATAGGATTCCTTGGCTTACCTTTTCTTCTTTTCAAATTGAAGGAAGCCTGAGCATGGTGACAGAAAGAGGTTTAATGCAATTCACGCTGCAAATGACAGTACATATACTCTTCCAGCACATTCTGGCCTCCTCTACAGCCACTCAGCACTGTGGCATCAAATTTTTCATCTTTACCATATGGAACAAATCTCTTTTCAAGCAAATGTAAATCTATAATAATTAGTCAGTGCTGTTCATTTCTTCTTCCAACCCATACTGACCTCTTGCTGGGTAGATTGAGAATTAGTTCTAACGTCAGGTGTTTGTGAAAGCATCTCTCAGCTTTTCTTATTCTTCTCTTTGATCTTTTATTATTATTATTTATTTATTCCATAATAGGAATGCTCTTGTAACTCAGGAACTGACAACATATTTCTGCAAAGGGCTGCAAAATAAAGATGTAAGCTTTTGTGTTCATATGGCATCTGCAGTAATACTCAATTCTGCCAATGTCACACAAAAGCAGTAAAGGATATAATTAAATGAATGGGTGTGGCTGTGTTCCTAAACACCGCAAAATAGGCAGATAAGGTGGATTCAGTTCCTTGGGCTGTAGTGTACTGACCCTGCTATACTTTATGGCTCTGAACTTGGATAAAATGAAGAGGCTCATGGGAAGAATTCTCTTTTATCAATTTTCTTTTCTGTACCAAAACCTGATTTTTAGCAAGGAGATGACCATCTAGGAGCTGCTGGACACTGAGGAAAGTGTTTGCTTTTATCTTTTCTTTTAAGACAAGCTCTATAGTCTGCCTGATGTGAATCACCCACAAGTGAATTTTTAGTTGTCATTTTTTAGTATGATACCTTCTAGTTCTCTGGGTAAGAAGAGTAAGTCAGAGGCAGAATAAATTGTAAAGTCTCATTCAATTGAAAACCTGAGATGAGCTGCAATTGGCAAAATGGCTAATAAAATAATACAGCATACTAAAACATAGGATCAAGAGACTGGGAAGTGATAGTCCCTCTTGACTAGGAATTTATATCTGTTTAGTTTTTGATTCAGTCCTGGGTGTCGAGTTTGAGTATCATTGACAAACTAAAACAGGTTTGGAAAAGAGTAAAAGAAGTTGAATGACTTGAAATCATCTTGTATGTGGAACAAAGAAAATGGGGTTGTTTAGTCAACAGAAGAGAAGATTCACAGGGACAACAATATTTTTCTTCATATATTTGAAGGGTTGAATTTATAATAGGGAGTACTTTTCCTTAGTATGATTTCAGAGGCTTTAAAAACCAAAACAAGAAATTTTCAAGAAAAGTCTCAGCTAAATTTTTAATAAGAGTTTTCTAAGAAAATTGAGGATGAAAATGACTATGTTGAAAGTGGTAGAATTTCTTCTTTTTAACTCTAATATGGTAGATACATTGTGGAGGAAATTCATTAATCAGATGGGCCATTTGAACAGGTCAATGATTCCTACTCATAGAGTTTATAGACAAGGAATATATACACACAGATATATTTCTAAAAAATAAGAAACTTAAAAACTGCTTATTAACTTTTTATAATGCCAAGGACCTTCAAACCAAAACTTATGATCAGTATCATTTCATAAAATAAACTATATTTTAAATAAAAACATAAGTAGACAATAATAAAAATAAAGGCAGTCTTCAAAAATAAACAACAAAAAAAAATTTTTTAAGGATAGTTCCTAACTTCATCAGATAAAAATAGCTAGTTAAGTCAAGACACAACATGAGTTTTAACTTCCTCACTTTGGTACAGAAATGGCAAAACCTCTGTCCTGAATAGCATCAGTCCCTTGATTATCATTTGGGAATTACTGAACATCTATAGTTCTCTCCAGTACTAAGACTTTGAACTTCTGAGTGTATCTGACAATACCAAAATAAGAACTGGGTTCTTCTTCCATGCATATAGTAGTGATTTAATAAAAGTAAAGTTACGTCTAAAATGTTCTGCAATGAGAGTTTATTATTCTAAATTCTTTCATCTTCACACAAGTGGAGACATGTTACACGATGGTGCATGCCACAAAGCAGAGCTTCTAAGTGCTTTGCTATCCTTGTAATAGAACTAAAATACAAAACACCATAACTTGATAAATAATGGCTATATAACAACTAGTTGTTGTGGATTAAAGTATGTCCCCTTCTTCCCTCACCCCTCAAAAAAAAAAAAAAACCTAGCAAACTAATGCACTAGTCTCGATAATTTCAGAGGCAAAAAGAAAACTCCATTGCTAATACGAAATGAACAATAGGCTTATCCAGGAAATTTTCTAATAATATTTAGCATTTTAAGATAACTTAACCAACTTATATTCTCAACTAAAATTCTAACAAGTTACAAGTAATGTTCAGAAGACTGGTCCTTTTGTAAAACTCTGTCTCAAGCAATTTTGTTCTTTTCCTCCAATTTTTCTCAGAACATATATTGTAATATTCTTTGCACAAATGATTTTGTGAAACATTATTGTGAATTCATTCAATGCATATCTGGGTTTTGTTTCCCTAAAAATCACACACACACACTAACCCTGATAAGAGTAAAGCATAGTGAACAGTGAGGGGGGCAGACACTATACCAGCTTCTACTCACCGCTATGTCAATGCACATAAATTCTAATTTGTAACACCCCTGCAGTTCCATTGTATGGCTCCATTAGTCTATGCATGAATTATTCACACATGATACATCATCATGGCATCAGAACCATTTGTGATATCAATTCACACTATTATAAACCAGGTAATCTTCAACTGTCCAACACAGATGTGTTAATTAGATCTCCAAGAAACTTTGCTAGTCAATCACTTTCTTAAAGCCCAGCTCTGGCTTTACCTCCTCCAATAAGCCTTCTAATCACTCTATCCTGTATTCCTATTTTTCATTTTCAGACTACGCATGGAATATCTGACACTTAATGGTTTAAATTACATTTCTTTGTGTTGTTTTTTTTTTTTCCTTTCCAGATTTAACTCTTCTGGGCCTTAATATATTATTTGATTCTTAAGGGATGGAACTACTATATATTGCTCTTTTATAATTTCCACAGTACTTCACAATAGTAGGTATATAGTAGTGAAAGTGTGTGTGAAAGTCACTCAGTCAAGTCCAACTCCTTGCTACCCCATGAACTTATACAGTCCATGGAATTCTCCAGGCCTGAATACTGGAGTGGGTAACCTTTCCCTTCACCAGGGGATCTTCCCAACCCAGGGATCGAACCCAGGTTTCCCTCATTGCAGGAGGATTCTTTACCAGCTGAGCCACAAGGGAAGCCCAAGAATACTGGAGTGGGTAGCCTATCCCTTCTCCAGCAGATCTTCCCAATCCAGGAATCGAACCAGGCTCTCCTGCACTACAAGCAGATTCTTTACCAACTGAGCTATGAGGGGAGCCCAAGCATAAAGTTTTCAATAAATATTAATTGACTTGTTTAACTGCCATGCAAACAGATGTAATTCACAAATCCTTAGATGCTGGGCTACTTGGCTTGGCAGATTTCAACTTTTTGAATAATTATGAGTTTGTTTTATTTTGTCTTTTTTATTTCTATTAATTTTCTGAAGAAATAAACTGCTTTATGTGCAATATTATAAAACATGATTACTATGAGGTTAAGAGTAATACAGGTAAATTTTCAAAGCATAGTGACACAAAATAAACAATCATTGTATCATTTTCATTACTATTTTGCTACTCTACAATTTTTCAGGGCATGTAACATGAGAAATTACTAGCAGAATACTTAATAAAGTAGAAAAGCAATTTACAAGGGATATTTTCAAATTTCAAACCTATGTACATTCAATCCTATGTACATTATTGAAAGATAATACACATACCAAAACATGCATTCTCCTAGTGCACAGCCCAAAGGAATGGTCACAAAAGCTACACATCTGTGGAAACAGCAACCAGGTCAGGCAATAGAAGAAATCAGCACCCCAGAAGCTCCTCTAATGCAAAATTCAAGCCCTTGCCCATAACTTCTACAAAGTAAAACCAGAAAAAGTCATTATTTTGACTTATTATAGCATTGATTAATTTTTCCTGATTTTGATCTCTACACAAATGGAGCCATACCCACTCTTTCATGTTACCTGCCTTTTTATAATTTTAGCCATTTTGGAGCATGTGTAAGAAATCTCAAAGTAATTTATACATCCATGACGCAGTAGAGAAATTCTCAGGTCTACTGGTCATCAGGTAACCCTCTTTTGTAACTGCCTGGTTAAATATTTTGTCCATTTTTCTCCTGGGTTGTTTTTCCTTTCTTAGAGATTTAAAGATATTCTTTGGGTATAATGTGATCACTGTTATATTTAAATTTATATCTTCCATCCTGCTTCTATTATCTATTTGACCTATATGTTCTATGTTTATTTTTATCTTCCTTTAGATTAATATTTTAAATTTATCCCACCATGTTAATTTGTTTGTTATACATTATTGTCTTTTTTGTGATCTTAGATATTGCAATATCCATCCTTGACCTGGGATAGTCTACTACTAATAATTAGTTTTAACCTTTTCCTAGTAACGCTAGAACTTTGGAATACTTTTATCTATCTCTCTTTCGTCTTTTGCATTTTTGTTTACTTCTGGGATTTTTTTTTTATTCTAGCTGATAAACTTCCATTAGTATTTGTTTTAATGATGGTCTGTTGATGACAACATCTTTCAGCTTCTGAGAAATTTTCACTAATAATCAGAGGCCTTTTTAAACATTATTTTTACTGTTTTACTTTCATTGTTGAAAGTGTAGTCAATTTATTTTATTTTTGTTGTTGATGGATAATTTAACATCTTTTTCTTTCAGCATTTTCTATTTTCTGAACTTCCACAGTTTGTGTTGAGAAGTCAATAGTAAGCTTATTAGTATTTACTGGTGCTGCCTTTAAATTATCTGTATGTACACTTCTAACATTTTTCTCTCTGTTTTTGGTATTTAACCATACAATTATAGTATGCATAATATTTTCTTTATATTATTTTGCTTGAAGTTCACCTAGCTTCTTGGACTTACATGTCTTTATCTTTCATCAGTTTTGGAAAATTCTCTACCATTAGCTTTTCATATGCATCTTCTTTCTCATTCTCCTCTCCTGCTTTTTGAAGAGACAATTACGTGTATTCAAGAGCTTTGGAAATTGCCCTACATATCTCTTATTCTCTTTTAAGTATTTTCAATAATTTTTCTCTTCATATTTCAATTTGGATATTTTCTATTAGGCAGTCTTCCAGTTTACAAACTCTGTCTTCTGCTGTGTTGAACAATTATTGAGTTAATTTCAGACATTGTGATTGCATCAGATATAGAATGTCCTTTTATTTCATAGATTCTAATTATCTAGTAAAATTCTCCACTTTTTCATCTATCTGCCCTTATCTTTCATTTAGTCTTGAAAACTATTAATCTTTGCTAAAGTTCATGCCTTTAAGTCTGTTTCTCATTTTTTTATATTCTGATTACTATTAAATATCTTGAGTTTTAGTTTCATGTTTCTGTCTTTTGACAAGCCTAATAATTTTAGATTTAATGCCATAAATTTGAATATAGACATTGTAGAGGCTAAGGATGAGCTCATCTGCCTAGTTGCTTAATCCATTGTTTCAGCTAGGCAGTGTAGAAGCTTATCAATTTGATCCAATTAGGGAGTCAGCTGAGTTCAGTCTAATTTTGGTTCATTTCTTCTTTACATGACATAGCTCACAAGGGCTCTCAATGAAAGCCTGGTTTGTTACCAGACCTCTTTCTCTGGAAGCACGTGACGTCTTTATCTCTTTACCATGATTCTAAAGAAAACTCTGCTCTGTTTTTCTGGGTTTTGCTTAGCTATTTATCTTTTCACATTCCAAATTTCAGAATTCAGCGTAAGTGTTAAAGGGAAAATCGACCATGAATTTGAGGTTTCAGGAGTTTCCAGCTTTGTTAATGCAGTCCTGCAGAACTGCCAAATGCACTGTGGACTTCTCAGTCTGACAGCAGCTACTCCCTGCCTACGCAAAGCCCAAAACTCAGCTACTTGCTCAGATACAGACTTTGCAAATATAACCAGAGTAAAAGAAACTGCAAAATATCAGCCCCACTAGTCTATGGCTCTCCCCTCTCCATATTCTTAGTTCCCCTATTCCTAATTGTTTTGATAAATCTCTGATGTTCTTGAACATAAGATCTTTTAATTAATCTATCTTTTCTAGTTGTTCTCAGTAAGAGATTTGGTATGGAAACAAATATTCCATTTTACTTTTATTATTATAGTCCATAGAGTAATGTTTCTGATTCAATTAAAAGATCTATTAATTAAAATATACTATTTAATTTGAAAATTTGGTAGGTAAAATCAGCTCATGTGAAAACAAAGTGTTGGTGAGAAATGTACAGTGATAACAAAAGTCTTTTTTAATTACAAAATGCTTCAAAACTGAAGGAATATTACACATAAATTTGATAAAACCAATATCTAAAAAATTTTAATCCTATTTTTATCACTCACTCATACAGGCAGAAAAGGAATTTGCAAAGGTAAGTAATTATTTTGGAAGAAGACTATCTTGTATGTGTTCTGAATACATTATTAAATCAGGTTTTCTAGATAGTAAGAAAACTGGATGATCTGTGGACAGCATTTTAAAATAACAATTGAATGCACTTACAAGTATTTTTCAGAATTGATACAGTCAGAAGTCTAGATATAACACTAAATGAATTTATTATTATTTTAAAACACAATCCATCTACTCAACATAATTGAAGTAGATGTAGAGTTTTGATTCTCAATTATTTTCAGTATTTTTATAAAGTATTGCCTAAATTTTATGTTTTGTTTTCAGTTAAACAAAATTTGAATGAATTACATTCAAAGTCAACAGCAAAAACTTTGAGCTCCATATCAGAAAACCTGTCAATGACAGTATAGTGGTATCTGACCATTGATTATCTTTTATTAGAATACCATATTAGCCTTGCTAAGTATAACAAGCAAAATGTCATAGGTCTACTGTTTTCTAAAAATCTCTGAGACAGACTATGAAGGCTTCAAGTTTGACATTCAAGATTTGGTAAATAATTCAAATATTACTGTTGAAGCCAATAAGTCCTCAACTAGGTCTAAAGTTTCCTGATCAACATTTTCTTGGATTCTGTGATCCAATAAACTCTTTTCACATAATTGAATTTTCTGTCACTAATAAAACAAATTCAGAGGTCACACAAGAAAAAGCAAGATCAAGGGGGAAAGAGACTGAATATTAGAACCTAAGGCCTAAGCATCAATTATCAGAAAAAAAGCTGCCGCTAACTTCCAGAATTAGGAATGACTTAAGCAACAGTTAGATAAATTTGTTTGTTTGTGACTAAACAGGGGTGGATGCTTTGCGGTATGGATTCCAGAAGGGTTGCTGACTCGACCCTATTTTTCTTCATAGGACATTTCCACTCCCAAAACAGAATCCCTCTGACCTTGACAAAAACTTATTCAGAGGGCAGTTTGCCTAGCTATTAGTTCAGTTTGGGGTAGCAGTTACTACATCTGGTAGTCTTCGAAACCTTGGCCAGTTTGATTGCTAGCAGAGAATTCTAGCAGGGTTGGGAAAAGGAAACGGGATAAATATGGTGTTAATCAACACTTCGCTGAAAATATTTTGGTGCTCTTAAACATCACCAAATCATTGGCTCTGCCATTTTCATTCTCTGTCAAAATACTATTTTGTGACTCTTACATAATTACAAGAAGCAAAACAAGAAATGTGAAGATATTAAAGAAGCATTTTGAGTCATTAGGATCATTTTAACTCAACTTAAAAAGATAAAAATGTAAAAATTTTTAAAGTTAATTTCATTTTAATGCCCTTAGTTGGGCTTTTCCTGGAATTGGCAATGGAAAAGTAGACTTGGAAATCTCACTTCAAAATATGTTTTTAAAAACTATTTTCAAAAAAAAAATCACCAAATTCTTAAATTTATTATTGCATTAAGATATTTATTAACCTATCATTTCTTTTTACTACAGCTTGTCCAGGAACACACAGAATAGTCAGAAGAGCAGGGAGATATAGTGTAAAGAGCATTGTGTTCTATTTTTGACTTGTCAGGGATTACACTTGAGGCTTTGAACAAGTTATTTAATCTCTCTGAGTCTTGATATCTTTTCCTAAGTATTGCAGAATTTGATACCTGCTCCAAACAGTTATTTTAAAGATTATTTTTTTAAGTTAAAAAAGTGTGTTAGTATAAGACTATACAAAATACATGTTAAAAATGGAGGAAACTGGGTAAGGAGTACACAGGATATCTCTATGCTATTTCTTATCATTGCAAATGATTCTAATTATTTCCAAACAAAATATAGATTCCTGATGAATATATGTTAACATGCACTCATCCCTTTCCCCTTTCCAAACACACACACACAGATATCTTTGTGGCATGACATAAATACAAGAAAGCCTCCACAAACATTCATTTTATTAGTCTTTAAACACAAAATTCAAACATTTTAATAATTTTGCCATATTATTTAGCAATACATGAAATACGAGGTATAGAGAAGAAATTTGGGAAACAAGGCAGTTTTTACAATAATCTAGTCATTAGGAGATCGATAGAATATCTATAGGTGCAGCATGATTGCCACATGTCATTTATATTCATATCTTTTAGAATTATATTACTAATATTTTGGACACCTGATGTGAAGAGCTGACTTTCTGGAAAAGACCCTCCCTGCTGCTGGGAAAGACTGAGGGAAAGAGAAGGGGGCAACAGAGGATGAGACGATTGGATGGCATCACTGACTCAAAGGACATGAGTTTGAGCAAACTCTGGAAGATAGTGAAGGACAGGGAAGCCTGGTGTGCTGCAGTCCATGGGGTCGCAAAAGTCGGGCATGACTTAGGGAGCGAACAACTGTGTGCCAAACACAATGCGATGTACTTTTTTTTTTTATGTTTTGATAACTTTAAATTTTTTTTTATTAAACATTTTTTTTATTAGTTTTGCCAAACAATGACATGATATCACCATGGGTTCACATATGCTCTCCCTCCATAACCCCCCTCCCTCCTCCCTCCCCCGAGGAAATCTCACTGCACCAGTCCCAGGCATCAATCCTGGGCCGGCTATTGCTTAGACATATGATAATTAACATGTTTCAATGCCATTCTCCCATATCATCCCACCCTTTCCCTCATCCACAGAGGCCCTGAGTCTATTCTATACATCTGTGTTCCTTTTGCTGTCTCGTATGCTGGGTTCTCGTTACTGTCTTCCTAAATTCCATATATATGCGTTAATATACTGTATTGTTGTTTTTGCTTCTGGCTTACTTCACTCTGGATAATGGGCTCCAGTTTCGTCCATCTGAGTAGAACTGCTTCAAATGAATTTTTTTTTAATGCTGAGTAATATTCCATTGTGTATATGTACCACAGCTTTCTTATCCATTCATCAGTTGATGGGCATCTAGGTTGTTTCCATGTCCTGGCTATTGTAAACAATGCAGCGATGAACATTGGGGTACACGTGTCTCTTTCAATTCTGGTTTCCTCGGTATATATGCCCAACAGTGGGATTGCTGGGTCATATGGCAGGACTATTTGCAGTTTTTTAAGGAACCTCCACACTGTTTTCCATAGAGGCTGTACTAGTTTGCAATCCCACCAACAGTGTAAGAGAGTTCCCTTTTCTCCACATCCTCTCCAGCATTTATTACTTGTGGATTTTTGGATTGCAGCCATTCTGAGTGGTGTAAAGTGATATCTCATTGTGGTTTTGATTTGCATTTCTCTGATAATGAGTGATGTTGAGCATCTTTTCATGTGTTTGTTAGCCATTTTTATATCTTCTTTGGAGAAATGTCTGTTAAGTTCTTTGGCCCACTTTTTAATTGGGTTGTTTATTTTTCTAGAATGGAGCTGCAGGAGTTGTTTGTAAATTTTTGAGATTAATTGTTTGTCTGTTGCTTCATTGGCTATTATTTTCTCCCATTCTGAAGGCTGTCTTTTCACCTTGCTTATAGTTTCCTTTGTTGTGCAAAAGCTTTTAATTTTAATTAGGTCCCATTTGTTTATTCATGTTTTTATTTCCAATATTCTGGGAGGTGGGTCATGGAGTATCCCGCTTTGGATTATAGCAGAGAGTGTTTTGCCTATGTTATCCTCTAGGAGTTTTATAGTTTCTGGTCTTATGCTTAGATCTTTAATCCATTTTGAGTTTATCTTTGTGTATGGTGTTAGAAAGTGATCTAGTTTCATTCTTTTACAAGTGGCTGTCCAGTTTTCCCAGCACCACTTGTTAAAGAGGTTGTCTTTTCTCCATTGTATATTCTTGGCTCCTTTGTCAAAGATAAGGTGTCCATAGATGCGTGGATTTATCTCTGGGCTTTCTATTCTGTTCCATTGATCTATGTTTCTGTCTTTGTGCCAGTACCATACTGTCTTAATGACTGTGGATTTGTAGTATAGCCTAAAGTCAGGTAGGTTGATTCTGCCAGTTCCATTCTTCTTTCTCAAGATTGCTTTGGCTATATGAGGTTTTTTGTATTTCCATACAAATTGAGAAATTATTTGTTCTAATTCTTTGAAGAAGACCTCTGGTAGCTTGATAGGAATTGCATTGAATCTATAGATTGCTTTAGGTAGTATACTCATTTTCACTATATTGATTCTTCCAATCCATGAGCACGGTACATTTCTCCATCTGTTTGTGTCCTCCTTGATTTCTTTCATCAGTGTTCTATAGTTTTCTATATACAAGTCTTTTGATTCTTTAGGTAGAAATACTCCTAAGTATTTTATTCTTTTTGTTTCGATGGTGAATGGAATTGTTTCCTTAATTTTTCTTTCTGATTTCTCACTGTTAGTGTATAGGAATGCCAGGGATTTCTGTGTGTTGATTTTGTATCCTGAAACTTTGCTATATTCACTGATTAGCTCTAGTAATTTTCTCGTAGAGTCTTTAGGGTTTTCAATATAGAGGATCATGTCATCAGCAAACAGAGAGAGTTTTACTTCTTCTTTTCCAATCTGTATTCCTTTGATTTCTTTATCTGCTCTGATTGCTGTGGCCAAAACTTCCAAAACTATGTTGAATAGTAGTGGTGAGAGTGGGCACCCTTGTCTTGTCCCTGATTTCAGGGGGAATGCTTCCAGTTTTTCACCATTGAGGATAATGTTTGCTGTGGGTTTGTCATATATAGCTTTTATTATGTTGAGGTATGTTCCTTCTATTCCTGCTTTTTGGAGGGTTTTTATCATAAATGGATGTTGAATTTTGTCAAAGGCTTTCTCTGCATCTATTGAGATAATCATGTGATTTTTATTTTTCAATTTGTTAATGTGGTGTATTACATTGATCGATTTACGAATATTGAAGAATCCTTGCATCCCTGGGATAAAGCCTACTTGATCATGATGTATGATCTTTTTGATGTGTTGTTGGATTCTATTTGCTAGAATTTTGTTGAGGATTTTTGCGTCTAAGTTCATCAGTGATATTGGCCTGTAGTTTTCTTTTTTTGTGGCATCTTTGCCAGGTTTTGGAATTAGGGTGATGGAGGCCTCATAGAATGAGTTTGGAAGTTTACCTTCGTCTGCAATTTTCTGGAAGAGTTTGAGTAGAATAGGTGTTAGCTCTTCTCTAAATTTTTGGTAGAATTCAGCTGTGAAGCCATCTGGTCCTGGGCTTTTGTTTTTTGGAAGATTTCTGATTACGGTTTCAATTTCCGTGCTTGTGATGGGTCTATTAATATTATCTATCTCTTCCTGGTTTAGTCTTGGAAAGTTGTACTTTTCTAGGAATTTGTCCATTTCATCCAAATTGTCCAGTTTATTTGCATATAGTTGCTGATAATAGTCTCTTATGATCCTTTGTATTTCTGTGTTTTCTGTTGTGATCTCTCCGTTTTCATTTCTAATTCTGTTGATTTGGTTCTTCTCCCTTTGTTTCTTGATGAGTCTGGCTAACGGTTTGTCAATTTTATTTATCTTCTCAAAGAACCAGCTTTTGGCTTGGTTGATTTTTGCTATGGTCACTTTTGATTCCTTTGCATTAATTTCTGCCCTGATCTTTAAGATTTCTTTCCTTCTACTAGACCTGGGCTTCTGCATCTCTTCCCTTTCTAGTTGCTTTAGGTGTATAGTAAGGTCATTTATTTGATTTTTCTCTTGTTTCCTGAGGTGAGCTTGTATTGCTATGAACTTTCCCCTTAGCATTGCTTTCACAGTGTCCCATAGGTTTTGAGCTGTTGTGTTTTCATTTTCATTCGTTTCCATGCATAACTGAATTTCATTTTTAATTTCTTCTGTGATTTGTTGGTTATTCAGCAGTGTGTTGTTGAGCCTCCATATGTTGGAAGTTTTGAGAGGTTTTCTCCTGTAATTGATATCTAATCTCACTGCATTGTGGTCAGAAAAGATGCTTGGGATGATTTCAATATTTTTGAATTTATCAAGGTTAGATTTATGGCCCAGGATGTGATCTATCCTGGAGAAGGTCCCTTGTGCACTTGAGAAAAAGGTGAAATTCCTTGTTTTGGGGTGGAATGACCTATAGATATCAATTAGGTCTAGTTGGTCTATTGTTTCATTTAAAGTTTGAATTTCCTTGTTACTTTTCTGTCTAGTTGATCTATCCATTGGTGTGAGTGGTGTATTAAAGTCTCCTGCTATTATTGTGTTGTTGTTGATTTCCCCTTTCATACTTGTTAGCATTTGCCTTACATATTGTGGTGCTCCTATGTTGGGTGCATAAATATTTATAATTGTTATTTCTTCTTCCTCGATTGATCCTTTGATCATTATGTAATGTCCATCTTTATCTCTTTTCACTGCCTTTATTTTAAAGTCTACTTTATCAGATATGAGTATTGCCACTCCTGCTTTCTTTTGGTCTTTATTTGCATGGAATATCTTTTTCCAGCCTTTAACTTTCAGTCTATATGTGTCCCTAGGTTTGAGGTGGGTCTCTTGTAGACAACATATATAGGGGTCTTGTTTCTGTATCCAATCGGCCAATCTTTGTCTTTTGGTTGGGGCATTCAGCCCGTTTACATTTAAGGTAATTATTGATAAGTATGATCCCGCTGCCATTTATTTTATTGTTTTGGGCTCCAGATTATCTATTCCATCGGTGTTTCCTATCTAGGAAAGATCCTTTAGCATTTGTTGGAGGGCTGGTTTGGTGTTGCTGAATTCTCTCAGTTTCTGCTTGTCTGAGAAAATTTTGAATTCTCCTTCAAATTTGAATGAGATCCTTGCTGGGTAGAGTAGTCGGGGTTGTAGATTGTTTTCTTCCATGACTTTAAGTATGTTTTGCCATTCCCTTCTGGCCTGAAGCGTTTCTGTTGAGAGATCAGCTGTTATCCTTATGGGATTCCCCTTGTGAGTTATCTTTTGCTTCTCCCAATATTTGGTCTTTGTATTTGATATTTGCCAATTTGATTAATATGTGTCTTGGGGTGTCCCGCTTGGGGTTCATTCTATTTGGGATTCTCTGTGTTTCTTGGACCTGAGTGGCTATTTGCTTCCCCAATTTAGGGAAGTTTTCTACAATTATCTCTTCAAGAATTTTCTGATGGTCTTTCTTTTTGTCTTCTTCTTCTGGGACTCCTATGATTCGAATATTGGTGCGTTTAATATTGTCCCAGAGGTCTCTAAGGTTGTTTTCATTTCTTTTAATTCTTTTTTCATTTTTCCTTTCTGTTTCATTTATTTCTGTCATTCTGTCTTCTACCTCACTTATTCTGTCTTCTATCTCTGTTATTCTACTGTTGGTTCCCTCCAGGGTGTTTTTGATCTCATTTATTGCATTATTCATTGTATTTTGTCTCTTTTTCATTTCTTCTAAGTCCTTGTTAAAGCTTACCTGCATCTTCTCAATCCTTGCCTGCAGGTTATTGAGCTGTAACTCCAACTTATTTTCCAGGTTTTGGATCATTTTCACTATCATTATTCGGAATTCTTTGTCAGGTAGACTTCCTATCTCTTCGTCTTTTGTTTGGTCTAGGGGGTATTTATCCTGTTCCTTTACTTGCTGGGTATTTCTCTGCCTTTTCATCTTGTTTATCTTGCTGTGTTGTCCCTTAATTGTGGGGATTCCTCTCTATGGGAGGGGTTGGATGCGTGGTTTGCTGAAGTTTCCTGGGTGGAAAGGCTTGTGTGGTTTTCTGGTGGGTGAGTCTAGGTTTCCTCACTGTTACTAGCAAGAGATAAGAATGGGGAGAAAGCAGTCAAGCCAATGATCTCATTCCCAGGTAGCAGTGGGTACTGGTGCTTGGATCTTGAAAGGTACAAAGTTGATACCAGGTACTAATGAGCAAAGATTAAAAATCTAGAGTAAAGACTGGGTTCTCAAAAATACTTAAAAAAAAAAAAAACCGGAAAATAAAAATAAAGAAGAAAAAAGAAATAAGAAGAAGAAAAAAAATATAGCAAGGTCATATGGGACTTAAAAAATCCAAAAAAAAAAAAAAAGAAAGAAAGGAAAAGAAAAAAAAACTATATATATATATATATATAAAAGTTTTAAAAATTTAAAAGATGTTCCTAGTACAGTTATAATGAAGGCTTTCTCTGGTGCTGGTGCATTCGGTGAAGGGAAGGGTCTGTAGATTTTCAGATGATTCCCTGGTCCGGCTTCTCCTTTTTCACAGACTTATAGACTCCTTTCTATGCAGTTGTCGCCACCTGCAGGGCTTTAATTTGCTTCTCCTGTCTGTTTCAAAGCTGTTAGTTCTGCTAGCGTCTTCTGTCTGCTGGTCTTTTAAGTGTCTATTCAGGGCTTTGGAGTTTGCCCTGCTCCTGGTGAGAGGGCTTCCCCCGCCCCCTCTGCTCAGGCTCACTGTCGTCCACCCAGCACAGTTGGGGAGTGGGGCTTCTCCCCTCCCCCGGCCCAGCCGCTCTCTATGCAGTCTGTTCTACCGGCAGGGATTTAATTTTGGAGTTTGCCCTGCTCCTGGTGAGAGGGCTTCCCCCGCCCCTTCTGCTCAGGCTCTCTGTCGTCCGCCCAGCAGTTGGGGAGTGGGGCTTCTCCTCTCCCCCGGCCCAGCCGCTCTGTTTTCTCAGCGTGCAGCTAAGCAGGCCTTCTTGGTTAGGCTTGTCCTTCTCACAGTCCTACAGTCTCTTTTCTATGCAGTCTGATCTACCGGCAGAGATTTAATTTTGGAGTTTGCCCTGCTCCTGGTGAGAGGGCTTCCCCGCCCCCTCTGCTCAGGCTCTCTGTCGTCCGCCCAGCACAGTTGGGGAGTGGGGCTTCTCCTCTCCCCCGGCCCGGCCGCTGTTTTCTCCGCGTGCAGCTGAGCACTCCTTCTAAGGTGTATACAGCACCGATCTGTCCAGAATCCCCAGAAGTCTTGGTTAGCCTCCCCGGGGCTGGGTTATGCCCAGTGCTCTCAGGCGGGGGTTGGGCCGGTCTGCAGCCCGCAGCTGCCCAGCCTCTCTGTTGACTCCTCACCGCCCTTTGTTTTGTGCACGGACCTGGGGGGGAGAGGGAGCTTTTCCTGGAAGGTTAGGTCCCTCAGGCTGCTCTGTTCCCTGAGCCCGCGGCCCGCCCCTCCCTGAGCAGGAGCAGTCTGCTTCGGCTGTGCTGCCGCTCTCGGCTGTTCCTTGTAGCCAGAGACGAACCTTGCAGGGCTTAGCTATTAATCTGCTTCTGCTCTCAGCTATATTGCTCTCCAACATCCACCGCAGATCTGCCAGAGAGAATGCTCCCTGGTATTCAGAAACCTTTCTCCTCTTTTTTTTTTTTTTTCCTCTTTATTCCAGACTCCCCTTCTGGGACGGAACCCGTCCCCAGCTCTTTGTCTCTCCCTCTACTTTTTTTTTCTTTTCTTTCTTTTGTCCTACCTCCTCACGTCGGCACTGGGTCGCCTCTCCAGATGCCCGATGTCCTCTGCCAGCTTTCAGTTCCTGTTTTTTGGAGTTTGCTCGGCCTTTAAAAGTTCTTTTGGTATATTTATCGGGGAGAGAGTGTTCTCCCCGTCCTATTCCTCCGCCATCTTAGTTTTCCTCCCAAAACAAAATTTTAAAGAATGATAAATATTACTATGTCTTGTACTGTTTCTCTAGTAGGGTATGAAACATATACTCTTTGGCTGATAATCAGCTGAAGTTATAGATGAAAACCATGGACATTAAGATTTAAGAGGAGAATCCTTCCTTTAATGAAAACTTCGATGAATTCATATCATATTTTCAGTTAGATTTTAAAAATAATCCATTCAGACACATGCAAATATTGATTTGTGAAGACTACCAAGTGAAAAATAAATGCTAATATTTGTTTACTTTTTTGTCAATCTCCATTTATTCCTGTTTCTCATTTAAATTGCTCTTTATTGTTATGAGAACTACCAATCTCCCACCTCTTCCCTAATCTCCTGACCCATGATGATTCTTATGACTTCATTTGCTGGTCTACCCAGCCTGGATCCCTAGGTCAACGTTTTTAAAATTGACATACCTAGCAGCAAAAGAGAAGTCACATAAATAATAGATATCAGAATGGGTACTCAAAGTCAAGTGCTCTTGCTGCCAAGACCTTTGTAAAGTTGCTATGACTGTCATTTCCTTCCTTAATGCTACAGTGTATTATAGGCTTCAAAGATAAGAGCTGAATGTTCACTTTTATCTTTTTCATTGAGCAGATAAAGTATCAGACAGTAGGCAACTACATGTATTTATATTTGTGCAAGAGAATTAAATTGTTTATGTTCTGTTTTATATATATACACAAACATATATATATATATAATACATATATATGGATGTATATATACATTTATATATGTATATATAGTTTTTCCAGTAGTCACATATGGATATGAGGGTTGGACCATAAAGAGAGCTGAGCACCAAAGAATTGATGCTTTTCTTTCTTTTTTTTAAAAATTAATTAATTAATTTGTTTATTTTCTTACATTATCATGTTGGTTTTGCAATGCATTGACATGAATCCACCATAGAACCCCCTTCCCAGAACTCCCCTCCCACCTCCCTCCTGATTCCATCTCTCTGGGTCATCCCTCTGCACCAGCCCTGAGCACCCAGAATCGATGCTTTTCAACTGTGGCATTGGAAATGACTATTGAGAGTCTCTTGGACTGCAAGGAGATGAAACCAGTCAATCCTAAAGGAAAACAACCCTGAATATTCATTGGAAGGACTGATGCTAAAGCTCTAATTCTTTGGCCATCGGATGCGAGAAGAACAGACTCATTAGAAAAGACCCTGATGCTGGGAAAGATTGAAGGCAGGAGAGGAAGGGGCTGACAGAGGATGAGATGGTTGGATGGCATCACCCACTCAATGGACATGGGTTTGAGCAAGCTCTGGGAGATGAAGGACAAGGAAGACTGGTGTGCTGCAGTGCATGGGGTCGCAAAGAGTTGGACATGCGACCAACTGAACTGAGAACAGTTTAGCAACTGAACTGAATTAAATACATATATAAGTCAGTTTTGGATATTGATTAGATTAAAATTCTGATTAAACACACACAGACTCTTTCACTTTATCTACCTGAAAATTTATTATTACTGTTAAATGAAAGTATTGGATGATAGAAAAAAATGTTTATTTATTTGGCATATGATCCTGAGACATGGAAAGAATTAGATTCTTAGTAAAAGTTCACACTTAAGCTTTAAAAAATGTCAATTAAACAGGAAAGAAAACAGGAGTACTGTAAGATTTATTCAGTTCAAAAACAGTAAAATGCTTGGATATCAAATTCAGTGATCAGAGAATAAAGCAAAAATAATCAGTTTCAAATAATTTGCTTCAATGGAGATACTAGTTTCCTTATTTTAGACATCAGCTTCTACCATGCTTCTATCACACCATCCTTTTTTCATGCATTCATACTCTGCTTTTTGTATATATGTATGTGTATATATATGTATACACGTACATATATATATATATATATATATATATATATATACTTGCTTGTTGGCTATCATCTCCATTAGGCTTTAAGTGCCATAAGCCATGAATTTCTTTTATTTATTTATTTAAGTATAGTTGATTAAAATTTTTTCAGGTGTACAAAAAAGTGATTCAGTTATACACACACATTATCAGATTATTTTCCATTATAAAGTATTACAAGGTATTGAATATCATTCTCTGTGCTATACAGTCCTGTGCTTAGTCACTCAGTCATGTCCTCTGTCCAAGGGGATTCTCCAGGCAAGAATACTGGAGTGGGTTGCTATACCCTCCTCCAGGGGTCTTCCCAACCCAGATATTGAACCCAGGACTCCCACGTTATAGGCAGATTCTTTACCGACTGAGCCATCAGGGAAGCTCAAGAATACTGGAATGGGTAGCATATCCCTTCTCCAAGGGATCTTCCTGACCCAGAAATCAAACTGGGATCTCCTGCATTGCAGGTGGATTCTTTGCTAGCTGAGCTACCAGGGAAAGTAGATCCTTGTTTATTTTATGTATAGTAGTATATAATCTGTTAACCCCAAATTCCTAATTTAATCCCCTTTCCTTTGGTAACATAAGTTTGTTTTTTTATGAGTTTGTATTTTGTAAATAAGTTCATTTGTGTCATTTTTTTGAGGTTCGACATGTAAGTGATATCATATGATATTTGTCTTTCTCTGTCTGACTTAAATCTCTCAGTATGATAATCTCTGGGTCCATACATGTTGCTGAAAATGGCATTATTTCATTTTTGTGGCCGAGCAATATTCCGTTGTATAAATATATCACATCTCCTTTATCCATTCATCTGTCAGTGAACCCTTAGGTAGCTTCTATGTCTTAGCTATTGTGAATAGTGCTGCTGTGAACAATGGGATGTATGTATCTTTTCCAATTAGAGTTTTTATCTCTTCCAGATATAGAGCAAGTATCTCTTTTATTTTACTCACTGCTGTGATTTTAGCATCTTATCTAGAGGTAAGGCATGGATTTCTGTCTGCTTTGTTCATATGCTGTATTTGTTGTTCATTCACTAAGTCACGTCTGATTCTATGCAACCCAAAGAACTGCAGAATGTCAGGCTTCTCTGTCCTTCACTGTTTCCCAGAGTTTGCTCAAATTCATGTCCATTCATTTGGTAATGCTATCTAACCATCTCATCCTCTGCCACTCTTTCTCATTTTGCCTTCAGTATTTCCCAGCATCAGGGTCTTTTCCAGTGAGTTGACGCTTCACATTAGGTGGCTAATGTATGGGAGCTTAAGTTTCAGCATCAGTCTTCCAATGAAAATTTGGGTTTCATTTCCTTTAAGATTGACTAATTTGATCTCCTTGCAGTCCAAGGGACTCCCAAGAGTTTTCTCCAGCACCACAATGTGAAAGCATCAATTCTTCAATGTTCAGCCTTCTTTATGGTCCAACTCTCACATCTGTATATGACTGCTGGAAAAACCATAGTTTTGACTACATGGACTTTTGTCAGCAAAGTGATGCCTCCGCTTTTTAGTATGCTGTCTAGGTTTGTCATAACTTCCCTCCAAGGAGGAAGCATCTTGTAATTTCATGGCTGCAGTCATGGTCCCAGTGATTTTGGAGCCCAAGAAGATAAAATCTGTCACTGTTTCTACCTTTTCCCTTTCTACCATGAAGTGATGTGACCAGATGCCATAATTATTATTATTATTTTTTAATGTTGAAGCGTTTTAAGCCAGCTTTTTCACTCTCCTCTTTCACCCTCATCAAGAGGCTATTTAGTTCCTCTTCACTTTCTGCCATTAGAGGGGTATCATTTGGATATCTGAGGTGGTTGATGTTACTCCCAGCAATCTTGATTCCAGGTTGTCATTCATCCAGTCAAGCATTTTGCATGATGTATTCTGTATAGAAATAAGCAGGGTGACAAAATATAGCCTTGACATACTCCTTTCCCACTTTTGAACCAGTTTTTCCAAGTCTGATTCTAACTGTTGCCTCTTGACCCACATATAGGTTTTTTCAGGAGACAGGTAAGATGGTCTGGTATTCCCATCTCTTTAAGAATTTTCCACAGTTTACTGTGAGCCACACAGTCAAAGGCTTTAGTGAAGTCAATGAAGCAGAAGTAGATGTTTTTCTGGAATCTCCTTGCTTTCTCTGTGATCCAATGGAGTTTGGCAATTTGATCGATGGTTCCTCTGCCTTTTCTAAAGGCAGCTTATACATCTGAAAGTTGTCAGTTCACATACTGTTGAAGCCTAGCTTGGAAAATTTTGAGCATTACTTTGTTAGAGTGTGAAATGAGTACAACTGTGCAGTGGTTTGAACATTCTTTGGTTCAAACGTGGTTAATTCTTTGGTATTGGAATGAAAACTGACCTTTTTCCAGTCCTGTGGCCACTGCTGAGTTTTTCAAATTTACTGGTGTATTGAGCTCAATATGCCCTGCTTACTGATAAAAGGAAACAGTTTACAAGGTCTTATATATTGTCCAGTGTTCTTGACAGAATCTCAGGAAGGGGATGGGGAAAAACAAGTGATGGCTCTTTCTGGACACAGAATTTTTATGTGGTCACTTGGTATTTTCTGTATTCCTGGAAATATTATAAGCTGGCATGATGGGCATATTTATAACAATTTTACTATTTAACAGTTTTCTAAGAGGAAGAAACTCCAATTATTTTGTAATGATAGGATAGATTTTCTAAGAATACACTCATCCACTTACAGTCATATTTGGCACTAATGTCATGTAAAAGATGAGAAACCTCATTACCATAAAGTTAAAATTAATCAATTCTTAAAAATATGTCCACATTATCAACAATTATTGCTTGTTTGTATCTTAATAATAACATGACTTGAAATAGTAACGGAGTAAAAAAAAAACATACACTTGTCTTTTCCTCTCTTCCTTTTACATTTTAACTTTTCTAAATATGGGCTTCCCTGGTAACTCAGTGGTAAAGCATACGCCTGCGAAATGCAGGAGACAAGAGATGCAGGTTTGATCCCTGGGTCAGGAAGATCCCGTGGAAGAGGAAATGGCAACCCATTCCAGTATTTTTGCCTGGAAAATTCCATGGAGAGAGAACAGGGGTGGGCTATAATCCAGGGGATTCAAAGAGCCGGACACAACTGATTTGAGAGAGAGATGCTACAGATCGCTTTTGTATATTTTAACTTTAATGATCATTTCTCTCCTGTAGAATTGAGAAGGTGAATGACTAGAAATGTGAATAGGGGGGAAATGAATGAGAAAGAAGGAAAAACTAAAGTGAATATCTCTCTTAAAAAAGAAACCAGCAGAATAATTTCAGTCCTTTTACTAAATGATAGACTATTTGCCTTCATAATCCCATCTTTGCCCTGGATACCTGATTCACTCACACCCATGAACATTTTTTTTTTAATGAAAGAAAAATGCATGCTAAATATACACCAAGTCAACTTATGTTGATATTTTCCTTTCTTCATTTCTGTAACTGATTTTGGCACCTTAATACAATGATGATAGCAAGCAAATCTTATACAATAACCTAGTTAGGATTCATACAATAAATAATTCTCATATCCATCACTTTTAAAGCATCATTGCAAAGAGTAGAGTGCAGCAATGTGCCCTTATGTTTCTTATTTTTCAGATCAATCTGTTTTTCTTAATTTTAATTTATAATAAGCACAACTGAAGCTTCCTAACTGTATCAGACATGCCAATCCTTTCAGAAGTAAATCTGATTTAACATCAAGGAGCCTGGCTTGTGTTCACGGAGGAGGAGGTTTTTTCCTCACTGCTCCCCAGAAGTTTCTGGCTGGGACTTAACATTTACACAGCTGACATCCAAACCTATTTCCTAATACTTGGTGGACAAAAATCTCTCTCAGTTCAGCCAAATAATCTGCCATCTGGTCAGCATAGAAGAGGGTTTGTCCAAGCAGTGACTCTGGGATTTCTTACTTGTAGTTTTGGTGAAGAGGAAAAGAAATAAAAGGAAATTGCTCTTGAAAAAGTTGAATATAACAGAAGCTGCTTCATTGAAGGTGGAGATGTATTTACTGTAAAGTTTTAAAGAGAGGTATGGAGAGGGATAGAATATAGGATTATTTTTCTATTTTGATTTGCATCTCACAACAATTTAATCTAACAGACTAACACCACTGATCCTATCTTAAAGGATATACAATTTTTCAAGGAAGCACTGTGTGGTTATTTTTGGCCTATAAAACAGATAGCGGATGAGCTTCCCTTACTAGCTACAAGCTGGAGCCTGTGTCAGGCTTCACTAGGCACACAAGGCTCTGATTTTGTATCATTAAAGACTCATTATCTCTTTTAACTTCTGTTGAAAGCATTCATCCATAGCTCTTGCTACTACTGAAACAATAGAGTCTCCTAGCTCAGTTATAATCTTTTTTTTTTTTTTTTGCCAGTTTAAAGAGCCTTTAAAGGATGGATTGGCTTTCACAATGCAGACACAAAAAGCTTGAGCTCAGGAAAATATAAACGATTATTTTTGTAAGTAACTTCAGTTTTAAAGAGTGGAAGAAAAGTATCCGATGTGAGTTTCTCAGAGCTGGGAATCTGAGCATACCTGAATGCTAAATTCCTATTGGGGGAAATACTACCTTTTCCAAAGGAGAATGACATGTCTGTCTTATGCTTAGTCTCAAAGAGAAGAATACTTTAATAAGAATGAAACAGGCTTGGTGTATTGATCTTTCTAATTTGTATGGTATTAATATATATTTGGCAGGGAGCTAAACTCTCCATTGAATTCAGCAGTGGATTATATGAACAGTAATTTCTATATTTACCTGCTTTGTTTACACTTTCATTATACCTCTACTGCATTATCTGATGCCTTCATGCAGTTTTCAATCTTATAGCCACTTTAATCTCCTCTTGCACTCAGCATATCAGAGTGAGTTTGTTGGCATAAGGGAATTTTGAAGGTTATATTACAGTATATGAATCAACGGAAAATGAAATGCACTGGAGACACGATCAGCCAGTTTTAATTCATTGCAGAAAGTTATAGATACAAAAATGCATTTAATGTAATCTGATCTCTTTATTCAGTCCTGAATTTATGAGCAATTCACCAGGAGTCAAATGACAACTTTGTTTTAAAAATAGTAGTCTATATCGAATGCTACTTTAATATATCTCTGACATGTTTACATTTAAAGGGTAGGGGAAAGTACAATCTTTGAACATAAATTTCTCTTTTCATAGAAAAGCAAAGCCTCAGAAAGATGATGCTTTTGTTCATTAAAACATTATCTGTTGTAATGTAGGTCAGTTTGACGATAACAGTTAAATAAATCCAGTTCATCAGTACAGCTGGTAAACAGATTAGAAGCCCCCTACATAACTGTGAGCACTTCATTTTAAAAAGGAGGCAAATAGTACCGTTATGTTCAGGTATAATGAAAACATTTTATGTCAGCAAGCCTACTCTTTGCCTAGAATGATCAAATGTTCTTGGTTCAGGATGGTCAACAAGAAGATACGAATAGTGGCTCTCCAGACAGTTCTCTACCAGTAACACAAATAGATGTTAAATCTTGGTCAGTTATTTTTTGGTTATAAGATGTGATCCTTCATTTGGGGTCCTAAGTTGTTTTGGTAATGCTGATCTCATCAAAATTACTTGTCTTATCTGAGAATTTCTCATATTTCTTATATTTGAGAAATCTCCTTTTCTCACACACCATGATACTGGAATTTTGGTTGAAGGGCAAATGTGGGAATACTACTTGCTATTTTTATTTCAACACACAGAATTTGTAATCTCTTCCAATATCAACAAAATTTCTTTTTTATGTTTCTGAAAGTTTCTTATTATTTATGTAGAAAAGTTATGTAATTTTATAAAGCCCAAGGAAATAACATAGCTTTTTGTAACTAGTACATTGATAGCATCTTAGCTTATTGAATGCCAAAATTATCACTATTATAAAAGTAATGGATAATACTTATAGGAACTATGTATATTTTGTATATTATGCTTCTATTAGTTGTAAATAATGTTTTATAAACAATAAATATTTTTATTAAGTATGTACAATAAAATTTTAGGTTTCACCACAAATATGTAATAATAACAACATTTGGATGGAGGCTTTTCTGAGTGATTAGTTTAATAAATAATTTTATAACTAGAACTAAATTCTACATCACTTTAGAATTACATTTATGATAAATATTTTCCTAACAATAGTCAAATCTCTAGTTATTATTTAATAGGTGTACATTTTTATTCCTAGAATTTATCAAACCCAAAATTCACTTTTTTGAAATACTTTTATTTATTTGATTTATTTTATTCTGAGAAAATAATGAAATAGTATTACATTTCTTTTGTATTACTTTCAAAAGTAGATCATAGAGATGAGAGAAGAGATAAATGAGTTAACATTTTGAAGGGGAAATTATTTTTAGAATCCATGGCCAGATACCATAGAATTTCTGGTTCAAAGAAATCAGGAGTAAAAACAGTTTATGAGAATCATCTACCAATGGTCTGTACAAATAGAACTATATCCCCAGAGGGAAAGCTTGATCCAGTCCAGTTCAAATGAAGTAAGAAAAAGGATTTCCGCCATTTCCTTTGAGAGGGTGATTTTTCCAGAGTCCGACAAACATCAGTGTTAGAAAATACCTCTTAATACTCAGTGTTGAGTATTCCTTTACTCGATTGATCCTTTCAAAAAATAGCTGACTAAGTCATACCCTTCCTTAGTTTCCACTTATTCAAGCTACATTTAATTATGTATTTTTTCATTATGGTTCAGTTCCTCTAATCAAAGATATTTATTTTTCTCATTTTAAACTTTTTGCTTTTTTGGTAAATCTGTGTTTTAACTATATGCAAAATAGTGTTTTAACTATATGCTTTTATAAGTGGTGTGAAGAAAGTCTTTTCTAGCTTGTGAACATAATCTCTAATAATGTAGCTCAATTTAGGGTGCTCAAGAAAATCATATACTGAGAGCTTTTCATTCCTAACTGATTGCATCTCTTCCTGTTGAATATGCACCTATTTTGACTTTTTAGGGTAAATCTCAAGTGATCTTTATTTCTTCTACCTGTGTAACTTGTTTCAGTTATGCCAGATTTCCTGAATAGAATGAGAATTTTATATATATATATATATATATATATATATGTATGTATATATATATATATATATATAGAGAGAGAGAGAGAGAATGAGAATTATACATATATATATATATATATATATACATATATATACATAGTTTATCTTTGCTCTTCTGAGTGCCCTTTCACTATGTTGGTACCTGTTTCAATTATATTTAAATCACAAAAGTGAGCACAGCAAAAATATAATACACTTAGAAAATGAAATCATTAACACCATTTTTGGGTACATCATCTTAAAGTAAAATTAATGACTGATTTAAATTATTTCTTTTTGTTATTAATGGAAGCCTGGGATGAAATGGCAAAGTCGTATTCGACATAAAAGTTGCTTTTCTTTCACTTTTAGGGGAGAAGAACAGTGGTGGTGCTGGAGTAAATTGAGTGAAAACAGCTAAGTTTTAGTGATGAGAAGCCCTGAGAATGGCGTCTTAACACTTTGGAGGAGGCTATGCCTTTCATTTAGAGGCAAAGATGCAGAACACTGAAATGAGCACTTACAGGAGATGAATCCCAATGGTTCACTTATGCCATCCTAAATACCAAATCAACAATCTTTAACTCTCTTTATATCTATCAGCATTCTTTCCTCCTTCTTGGCAGCTTCTTTTCCACCCATTCAGAGTTGACTTTGAAGGGACTAAAATTTTATTCATTCCAGGAAAGTTCAAACTTTAATAAGACTTTGCAGGAAAAAAGGCTTCAAGATTCCAGGTGTACAGAAGACATTTTTAAACATGATGCTCTTTGCACACATAATTTCAGGGTTCTTGGAGATGGAGTCAATTTACCTAATCCTTTAAAATTTCAATTGTTTTCCAAATTTTTAAATCGTATAGATATAATAGAGAAATATTTTGTAGTTGTCAGAAATGTGATAGAATTAATCAGGTATATGAAACCAACTATGCAAATTGGCAAGTATAAAGAAGCATTCTTGGTTCCAGTACACTGCTAACATTGAGTCTTACTCATCTTAGTAGAAAAGGTAGTTAAAAAAAAAGCTACGAAGATCAGCATTTTTTTAAAATTAGTATCTTATCTCAATAACCCATGCCTTCTCCAACAATTTTTGTTTTGTTACTCCTCTGCAATATGCTTTCAAATTTGTCACATGGGCAGATATTTATGTGTCTTCTTGAAAACATGAGTCTGTTCTCTGGGATAAATGTTAAAAACAGTTATAATCTTGATGAGAACAAAAGAAGCAATGATTAATTGATGATACTCATAAAAGAATAAATACTGCAATATTATGAATGTTAATACAACCTCTGGTCTTACACAGCACTTTGAAATTTGATTTTGCCACTGGTCAGTAATTGAATATAATCAAAGTATTATTCCATTATATATATATTATATATATATAATGTAAATATATATTTATATATATATAATGTAAATACTTATAACTGTCTTGCATTTGAAAATTTGCCATCTAACTATGTCACCAATATTATCATAGAGTACAGAAAGGAAAAAATTAATAGAGATGTCAAACAGAAAGTGAAAACTCTTAGTGGAGAGGCTGAAGATTAGGGGCAAAGGTATGGAAAGGGAAGCTAGGATAAAAAATGATGCCTGTTAATTCATAGAGCAATTGCAAGCATCCATTTGAGATAATGCACACACATGAAAAAAGTTAAATGACCAAATCCAGTTATATGCATCAATTCTGGTTTCTTCAGCAATTATCATTCTTTTGTAAACTGTAATTTTGGCTACTTGTGTGTACCAACCCTTAATTGTCAGTAATTCTCTGGTTTTCTAGCATTTTGTAACGAGATATTTAGCACACAGCACTGCTACTGCCAGCTATTTATGTTGTAGAATTGAATTACCAAGTAGACATACAAAAATCAAAGGAGGCAGCCACTTGTGGCATTCTTGAGTATTTTGCTTTTTTACTTGTTATTTAAATAATTCAGATTTTTGACAGAATCAGTGATAATCATGAGTCTTGGGGCCACATCTACTATTTTTCTTGCCATGTCGCAACGTAAGCAAGAATTATAGAAAGCTCTTTCTTTTATTAAATGATACAAATATAAACAAGGACCATCAGGACTACTTCTGCTAGTAATTTACTAAACCCTCCATTTTACTTAGAAATGTAATTTTTAATAAACAGTAGGAATAGCGACTGTTCATAATGAAGCTTTCTGAAATGTCTGTGTGAACTTCCTAAGGGATGCAGACCTCACCAATGTTTTCTATGTAGTCAAGTCAGTGGGTTGGTGACATCATTTAGGAATTGCTAATGGCATATGGAATCCAGGATGGGCATGATTGAGAAGACTCCCTAGATTTTTTCACTCTTTTTGTTTTTCTTTTAAAGGAAACCATTGGGAATATTTAATGCAAGTTATTAAATGAAAGTAGCCAATCTGAAAAGGCTACATAATGTATGATTCCAATGATATGATATTCTGGAAAAGGCAAATTATGGTGACAACAAAAAGATCAGGGGGTTGTCAGAGTTAGGGCGAATGTGGGGGAATGAACAGGCAGAGCACAGAGGATTCTTAGGGCAGTGACAATGCTCTGTAAGATATTATGATAAATACATGTTATTGTACTTTGGTCCAAGCCTGTAGAATGTACAACACCAAGAGGGAACCCTAAGGTAAACCATGGATTTGAGGTGATTATAATGTACCAGTATAGATTCATCCTGGGTAAAAGATAAAATGTACCATTTTGGTGAGTGTATGAATACATCAAGGATGTATATTGTCACCATACTTTAACTTATATGTAGAGTACATCATGAGAAACGTGGGTTGGATGAAACACAAGCCTGAATCAAAATTGCCAGGAGAAATAGCAATAACCTCAGATATTCAAATAACACCACCCTTATGGCAGAAAACGAAGAGGAAGTAAAGAGTCTCTTGATGAAAGTGAAAGAGAGTGAAAAAGTTGGCTTAAAGCTCAACATTCAGAAAACTAAGATCATGGCATGCAGTCCCATCATTTCATGGCAAATAGGAAATGGTGGAAACAGTGGCTGACTTTATTTTCTTGGGCTCCAAAATCACTGCAGATGGTGACTACAGCCATGAAATTAAAAGACACTTACTCCTTGGAAGCAAAGTTATGACCAACCTAGATAGCATATTAAAAAGCAGAGACATTACTTTGCCAACAATGGTCCATCTAGTCAAAGCTATGGTTTTTCCAGTACTCATGTATGGATGTGAGAGTTGGACTATAAAGAAAGCTGAGCACCAAAGAATTGATGCTTTTGAACTGTGGTGTTGGAGAAGACTCTTGAGAGTCCCTTGGACTGCAAGGAGATCCAACCAGTCCATCCTAAAAAGATCAATCCTGAGTGTTCATTGGAGGGACTGATGTTGAAGCTGAAACTCCAATCCTTTGGCCACCTGACACAAAGAGCTGATTCATTTGAAAAGACCCTGATACAGGGAAAGATTGAAGGCGAGAGGAGAAGGGGACGACAGAGGATGAAATGGTTGGATGGCATGACTGACTCAATGGACATGAGTTTGGGTAAACTCCAGGAGTCCGTGATGGACAGGGAGGCCTGGCGTGCTGCTATCCATGGGGTCGCAAAGTGTCGGACACGACTGAGTAACTGAAATGAACTGAACTGAACTGAACTGATGTTGATTATGGGGGAGACTATGCATGTGTGTTGGCAAGGGGTAAGTAAATGCGAAATCTCTGTACTTCCCACTTAACTTTATGGTAGAACTAAAACTACTCTAAAAAAATAAACTTAGAAAGGAAACCATTGCACTGGTTCACCTCAAAGATGCCTCATGGGTTTCTAAGAGTGGCCTTTAGTGACACTTTAAAATGGTAGGTGAAGGTGATGCTGATGGCTAGTGGAAATCTGATCCTGGGCTCAGGAGATTTTAATTATCCTGAGCCTCTTTCTCTCACTAGTTGTGTAATTCATGTATATAGCCAGGGGTTTGATTTCCTCCTCTACCCAATGAAGACACTGAATGAGATTTGTAAAATACCTTCAAATCCCCTCCCCTTTTCTTTTTTAAAACAACTAGTGATTTGTAAATTGTGTATTTTCTCAAGTATTGAATTGCTCATGGGTATTTGAAATTATATTTATATCTTTACTATTTTTTGATTGCCCATTTCTGTATTTGTTGCCTTTTAAAATGGGCTCTTAAAAAATGTCTAAATGTAAGCTATTTTGAAATGAATAGTTTCTCCTTTTATTTCTTCAACCTTTTTTCTCCTGTTATTTTGGGACTGCTAACTTGAAAAAACTCTAAAAATTCTGTTTCCTAATCTCTCTTTGGAATGCTTTCGAATTTGATCTTGTTTAGCAGTTCTCATAATGTTCCATTTAGAGTGGAACATCTGTCATGGACATCCCAGGATCTTTCAGAAATCTTACAAATCAGAAAATTCCAAATTTTGCCCACCCTATTCTTGTTTTTCTTATTGCATATTCATTTGAATTTAGAATATTTTTCAATGTATGTTGTAATTTTTATTTATTTTTTTAGTTCTAATTAGCATTCCATTTAGCCCATTCCTGTCTGGATATCCATTATCTTATGTCTAAAACTAAACCTTTTCATCCCAAAATGTTCCTGTGCCCTCTTTGCTCTCTTAGAAAATGATGCCACTATCTACAAAGTCACCACTGCTGTTAAATTTGCAGCATCCTCAGAGTTTCCCTGGTGACTCAGACGATAAAGAATCTGCCTACAATACAGGATACTCAGGTTTGATCCCTGTGTCAGGAAGATCCCCTGGAGAAAGGAATGACAACACATTCTAGTATTTTTGCCTGGGGAATTCCATGAACAGAGGAGCCTGACAGGCTACAGTCCATGGGGTCGCAAAGAGTTGGACATGACTGAGCGACTAACACATACCCTCAGTCCCTTTTTTTTCTTACTCCTCGTCCAATAATTTACCATCCTCAGTGCCATAGTCTCACCTTATACTTCCTAATGCCATGTGCCATCACTTCTGGAGGTATAGTCTTTATAATGTAGAGCTCTGTGAGAGGAGTCCAGAAGGTTGAGGATGCCTACAAGAACAGCGATTGGCATCTCGTTTCTCAGTTGGTCATTTTGCTGGACAAATGACTTGTTCATTTGCCCAGCATCTATCTGGGCAGGACAAAAACCACAAGAGTGAAAGAGATGACAGCCCAGAGCAAAGGAACAGAGATGGAGTGGCCTCTGTCATACACAAAGGTGTGTGAGTTCCCCAAAGGTCAACGGGGAGTCCCAGAGGCCTGGAGCTTGTGTCAAAAGCCTCAGAAAGAAGCGCTATGGTTTTTGCTGGGGATAGGAGCTGAAATGTTTGGAAGAAATTCAGCTGGATCTGCTTTAATGCCCACACACAGAGATCCAAACAGCCAGAAAAATAGAGATAGGCAGCCTGGAAAGATGCCCATAAAATTAGGCCTGGAAAATGGAAAATGAAAGAAGTTATGTCTCGGGGTGGAGCATGTGTCCCAGAGCAGAAGAGCAGATCATGAAGGCCTTCAGCCTCTCCAACAAGGTCAAGGAGAAGAAAGAAGAATTAGAAAGGGAAACCTGCCCTTTCCTTCTTTAGATCCCTATGGCCATAAACCTTAGCTGCAGTAGGTACATGAGTATTTAAGTGTGGTGAAAAAATAGCTTTAAAGAGGATAGTGGCTGAAAATGAAGTTACAACTTTAATAACTGGAAGTCTTTGATATCTGCTAAGATGTGGTTTAGTACATGTCTACAGGATAGGGCAATTTGACATACTGAAAAGGACAATGGTTTGAGAAAAATAAAAATGATGTCCTGTCTTTACTCCACAAAGTGAGACAGTTCTATAAACCACTTACCTATCACTTACCATATTGTGTGGCGTTTCTATTTACACATATACTTCTCTCCTAGGGCACCTGTTATCCCTAAAACCTTGCAGTTTTTGCATGCTCAAAGGCATGTGTTAATGAATGTAGGAATACATACATGAACAAATGTGTTCAAAGCAGTGTACAAAGGCAGATATAAAATCCTTATTAAGGAAAAAAGTTAGACAAAAATAACAAACTACACCCCTATTGGACAGGTTCCATTTAACTACTGAAACATATATATTCATCACTAATAATTCATAACAAGCTGCCCGTTTGTACTCCATCCTACTCCCCTTTCCATCCTGGCCTCTCTTTCTTTTAATCTAAATTCTTCTACTCCACAGAAGACATAGGATTGCTGTTGTATTTTAAATACCTCTTGTGTTTTTTGCCTATTGAATGGCTAGTTCTGTATAATAACTGCTATTTAGAAACTCAGATGATTATGTAAACTTTGAATTAAAAGAGGCCATCATTTTTGCTGTGTCATCATATTTTCTTCTCTGCATTTTATAATGCAAGACTCAAATCATCTGGTGTAGATGCTTTAACAAGTTTTGAAACTGCAAAGGTGAACTTTTCAAGGTTTTAGACCCTTGCCCATGTGAGCCTCTTTCAGGAGATTGAGAATATGCTGCTTTTATTCTCTAAAAAAAAAATTAGTACTTTTCATTGCTTTCTGCTTTGGAGTTGCAAACCAATACTGCCATCCACTGTTCCTTTGGATAATCTTTTCCCCACAGTTCTTGCCAAGATGTTTTGTGAAGAAAAACCTGACAACAGAATTAAGTTCTTTGAAAGGGTGGGGAGTTTGTTACTTTCCAGCAAGCACTATACTGAAGATCATAAAGGAATTGAACATCATGACATATTCATTTTGCAAATGCCTTGATGGAGAAGACACAATCTCAAAACGTGAACAAGTAAATGAGCAAGCTATAGAGTCAACTTCTTCCTGGACATCACAGGAGGGAAAAAAAATTATCTCGTGCCTCTTTGATGACTCTTTAATTTTGCTTCATGTGGCTCCCCAGGCTCAAGGTTATTTCTCATTGCAGTCAAATTTTAATGTTTAGGGAAGGAAGCCAAGCCAGAAAGCAAGGTTCTCTGTTTGTCTTTTACTACTCTCAGAGAAGCCCTCCAACTGCTTATGAGCAGAGCACATATTTCTAATGTCTAACACTTCTAACTGATTTAATTCATCTTGTTCTTCTCCACAGGTAATGCATTTGTTTTATGCATCTCTTTTTAGCCTTACCTTTTCTTTCTTTGGGAAGCCTACTTGGCTCAGTGGTAAATAATCTGCCTGCCAATGCATGAGATGCCAGAGACATGTGTTTGATCCCTGGGTTGGGAAGATCCCCTGGAGGAGGAAATGGCAGGCTGACAGGCTGCAGTAATGGGGTCGCAAACATTCAGACATAGTTGAGCACACATTTCTCTCTTCCGTTGTTTTCAACTAATAAATTTGTAACTAAGCTTATGAGGACTTCTTTATTTTCCTCTCATGTGAAACAGAATGGACCCCTCTGGTAATTTAGACATAATCAAAGACCAAAAATTTAAGGCTGATAATGTTATTGCTGAAAGACTTTGAGTTGACTCAGTCCAATTCCCTGATTCTACGTATGAAGAAACCTAGACCCAGAGAGGAGAAGTAAAACATCTAAAGCTATGGAGGCAGTGACAGCACAGCCAGTGGCAGAACCCAGTCTCTCAATACTAGTCAGAGCCTTTTTCTTGCAAAATGTTCCTTCCAGAAGCACAGTCCATCTCTTCATCCCTGGTTTATAGGACATCATCAATGGCTTAAAAAAAAATAACATAAGCTTCTCTGAAGGCATCTTTGTTCTTCTGTGCCCCTCATATTCCTCTCAACTTCTGGAAAAGTAGCAGGATGTCTAGGTTGAGAAAGAGTTCATGACGGTGACATCCTTTCTTCCTTTCACTCTGAAGAGGAAAAGGTATGTGAACGTGATAGCCTGGAAAGAATAAAGAGGAAGGTTGACCGTCTTTTGGTCTTATTTTGGTAAGAGGTCAATTAAATATTATTTTAGTTATCTCAATTTATAGCTCCCACATCAGGAGACCTCAGTGCCTTCATTCACACAAGCACCATTTACATCTGAACCATTCTTGGGATTTATGTGGTCATAGTGCATTAGTATCTTTTGAAATAGCCCTAAAGCAGGTCACATGATGATACTGGAGAATTGAGTGTCTGTCTCAATGTTTTTTCAATGCTGTTCATCCAGCAACCACAACCTGCTTGAGAGAACACACCAATATGTGATTCCTGTTCCTATCAGATTTCAATCCGATGGGGGTGCTGGCACTTTTTACTTTATGGATTGACATTTTGTGTGGGTGAGGTTGAACTGTACAGGGGTTTGCTGCAGAAAAAGATGGTGCTGGAATGTATTAAGAAAAATACGTTCTTTCTCTAATAATAGATATTTTTTCTAAATAAATGATTCTCAAAGATAAAGTGATAGAAAAGTTAGTGCAAGCTGATGGGTAAAAAGTACACTGAAAGAAGGACCATCAGTCAGTTTAGTCGTTCAGTCATGTCTGACTCTTTGCATCCCCATGGTCTGCAGCACACTAGGCTTCCCTGTCCTTCACCATCTCCTGGAGCTTGCTCAAACTCATGTCCATCGAGTCAGTGATGCCCCTCAACCATATCATCCTCTGTTTTCCCCTTGTCCTCCCTCCTTCAATCTTTCCCAGCATCAGGGTTTTTCAAATGAGTCAGTTCTTTGCATCAGGTAGCCAAATTATTGTAGCTTCAGCTTCAGTGTCAGTCCTTCCAATGAATATCCAGGACTGGCTTCCTTTAGGATTGACTGGTTTGACCTCCTTATCATGCAAGGACTCTCAAGAGTCTTCTCCAACATCATAGTTCAAAAGCATCAATTCTTCAGTGCTCAGATTTCCTTATAGTCCAACTCTCACATCCATACATGACTACTGGAAAAACCATAGCTTTGACAAAACGAACCTTTGTTGGTAATGTAATGTCTCTGCTTTTTAATATGCTGTCTAGGGTGGTCATAGCTTTTCTTCCAAGAAGCAGGCGTTTTTTAGTTTCATGGCTGTAGTCAGCATCTGCAGTGATTTTGGAGCTCAAGAAAATAAAGTCTGTCACTGTTTCCATTGTTTTCCCATCTATTTGCCATGAAGTGATGAGACCGGATGATCTTAGAAAAGGACCATAGTGGGCAAGAAAGGGACTGAGAAGTTTAATTATAAGATAGAAAAATCATAACAAAACGACTCTTTACCAAATTGTACATAATAAGTATCATGTTAGAAATTATAAATATAATATCTTATTCTTCATGATATTCTGGATGTAATTATGAGTATACCCCATTTTCAGATGAGTAAACTAAAACTGGAAAAACAAGGGACTTCCCTGAAGTCACTTAGCAAATAACAGCCAACATGAGAAATGAGTCCAAGTGTGTCTGAAGAGAAAGCTTGTAAAAGAAAGTGAGCTTAAGGCATCTACTGGAAATAAGAAGTTTATTTACTTGTCTGGAGTGGAAAATTCATAAAGAATATTGGGACAAGAACACAGAAAGTGAGAAACTCTGAATAATAGGTTGAATAAGAAATCATTGGTACTATTAAATGTTAAGGATGAGTCATCAAAATTGTGTTTTAGAAAAAAAGTATCTGGTAGTCATGCACAAAGTAGACATTGCAAACCAGACCAGTTTGAGAGCTATTCCAATAGCCCAGGAATGATGATAATGGGAAGATAAAAATAAACAATTTTTATAAGGTGACCTTAAAGCATGACGCAAAACAACCTGATGTCAATAATTTATTTATTTTTTATTGGGGTGCAGTTGCTTTACAATGCTGTTTGTTTCTGCTGTACAAAGAAGTGAATCAGTATAGGTATACATATACCCACCTCCCTCTCAAACCTTCTTCCCACCGCACCCCATCCCACCCATCTAGGTTATCACAGAGCACTGAGCTGAGCCCTATACTATCAGAGGTTCCCACTAGCTGTCTGTATTACTCATAGCAATGCACACATGTCAGTCCCAATCTTCCAATTCATCCCTTCCTCCCACCACTTGTCCACACAACTGTTCCCTATGTCTGTATCTCTAGTCCTGCCCTTCAAACAGGTTCATCTGTTCCACATGCCTTAATATACAATGGATGTTTTTCTCTATCTGACTTAACTTCATTCTGTGTGCCAAACTCTAGGTCTATCCACAGCTCTACTAATGATACATCTTCACTTCTTTTGGGGGCTAAGTAATATTGTATTGTGTATATATGTATGTGTGTGTATATATATATATATACACACACACACATATATAGACCTGCTTCTTGAGAAACCTGTATGCAGGTCAGGAAGCAACAGTTAGAACTGGACATGGAACAACAGACTGGTTCCAAATAGGAAAAGAAGTACATCAAGGCTGTATATTGTCACCCTGCTTATTTAACTTATATGCAGGGTACATTATGAGAAACACTGGGCTGGAGGAAGCACAAGCTGGAATCAAGTTTGCTGGGAGAAATATCAATAACCTCAGATATGCAGATGACACCACCCTTATGGCAGAAAGTGAAGAACAACTAAAGAGTCTCTTGATGAAAGTGAAAGAGGAGAGTGAAAAAGTTGGCTTAAAGCTCAACATTCAGAAAACTAAGATCATGGCATCTGGTCCCATCACTTCATGGCAAATAGATGGGGAAACAGTGGCTGACTTTATTTTTCTGGGCTCCAAAATCACTACAGATGGTGATTGCAGCAATGAAATTAAAAGATGCTTACTCCTTGGAAGGAAAGTTATGACCAACCTAGACAGCATATTAAAAAGCAGAGACATTACTTTGCCAACGAAGGTCTGTCTAGTGAAGGCTATGGTTTTTCCAGTAGTCATGTATGGATGTGAGAGTTGGACTATGAAGAAAGCTGAGCACCAAAGAATTGATGCTTTTGAACTGTGGTGTTGGAGAAGACTCTTGAGAGTCCCTTGGACTGCAAGGAGATCCAACCAGTCCATCCTAAAGGAGATCAGTCCTGGGTGTTCATTGGAAGGACTTATGTTGAAGCTGAAACTCTAATACTTTGGCCACCCACCTGATGCAAAGAGCTGACTCACTGGAAAATACCCTGATGCTGGGAAAGATTGAGGGCAGGAGGGGAAGGGGACGATCGAAGATGAGATGGTTAGATGGCATCACCACCTTAATGGACATGGGTTTGAGTGGACTTAGGGAGTTGGTGATGGACAGGGAGGCCTGGCGTGCTATGATTCATGGGGTCGCAAAGAGAACACAACTGAGCAACTGAACTGAACTGACTGTGTATGTACCACATCTTTATTTATTAATCTGTTGATGGACAAATTTAGGTGTTTCCATATCCTAGCTTTTGTGAATAGTGCTGCAATGAAAGTTGGATTGCATGTGTATTTTTGAATTACAGTTTTCTCTGGATATATCCCCAGTAGTGGGATCACTGGGACATATGGTAGCTTTTTATTAAGAAACATATTTTTAGTTTTTTTAAAGTGATTCCATATAGCTCTTCATAGTGACTGTCGACAGTTTATGCATTCATTCATCCCACTAACATTTATCACTTTTCTAAGGACTGGCCTCTTATACTTCAATTGGGAACTTGTATTTTTAAGTTGAACATTTTATTTGGAAAAATTATAGATTATTAGTATTATAGATTCCTATGCAATTTTAAGAAACAGTACAGAGATATCTTGTGTACCCTTTACCCAGTTTCCCCTATTTAAAACATCTTGCAGAATTCTCCTTTATATCATCACCACTATACTGACATTGATATAGTCCACTGATCTTATTCAGATTTCCCCAGGTTAGGGTTTAAAATATTGTTTAATCTATAGGCACAGTATGTTCTTACTACACTCATTTAACTAGTTTCTATCTAGATCATTACCATTTCCCCAGCTCATCCCAAGAAGAGTCTAAGAACCTTATTAAATGCACCATGGACTGACTTGCTCATCACTCATGTTTCAAGCAAACAGTGCTGAAACTATGCTTAAGACCTACTTCTTATGGTTAAAAACTGCCTATCCTATCCTTCAACTGACTTTTGTCATTCCTGAAACTTGGGGAAACTTTTGAGTTATTTTTTCTTCCTTTCATTCCAGGAAACATAGTTTATTCATATACTGGAATGGCCCTCATTTTTAAAAAGCTGGGTATCCTCAGGATTAATATTCTTTAACGTGCATGGATCTATTTGAAGACCTTCAAATGGGTCATATAAGACTGATAGATGTTATTTCTGACTCAGGAACACTGTGACTTTTGAGTCTCAATAGTCTTGTTCTTTTCACTACAAAATCTCACGATGCTTACCTTTCATTTTCTGTCCTCTTCATTCTTGTTTTGTGTCTACTTTTTGTCTCTCAGGATACCTGGGCTCTCACTTTGCCTGCTCAGTGTCCCCTAAAGCATTTACAGGAGAGGGTCTGAGGACGTATTACATACTGTGTATATATGGTCCATGCCGCTAGCAAGGACCATATACTGTGGCATCAGCTGTGCTTCGGGGATGCCATTTGACATGGCCTACCTATGGGGAGTGGTACAATGTAAAGAGCACTAGATCCTGAAAATGTACTGCCTGGATCTGAACCCGGGCTTTGCGACTTACTGGCTGTGTGATGCTGGGAAATTACTCACCATTACTGAGCAATTTCTACATTTGTAATATGTGAAAA
This sequence comes from Antilocapra americana, assembly GCA_007570785.1. NCBI lineage: Eukaryota > Metazoa > Chordata > Mammalia > Artiodactyla > Antilocapridae > Antilocapra > Antilocapra americana. Next base: position 2,282,938 of record ML661889.1, on the reverse strand, counting down.
GTAACATTTCTTCACAGCACTGGTTTAAATATTAGATGAGATACTGTGACTAAAGTACATCGCGGGGGAGGGACTAAGATGGCGGAGGAATAGGACGCGGAGTCCACACTCTCCCCAACAAATACACCAAAGGAACATTTAAATACCGAACAAACTCCATAAATCAACATCTGAATGCTGGCAGAGGTCTTCAGGCATCTGGAAAGACAGCCCATTGCCGACGAAAGAAGGTAGGACCAAAGGAAAAAAAAAAGTAAAAAGAGGCAAAGAGACAGGGACTGAGATTCATCTCAGAAGGGGAGCCTCGAAAGAGATAAAGGTTTACGAACGTCAGGAAACATTCTCACTGGCGGAACTGAGAGATCTGAGGCGAATCTCAAAGAGCATAAAAGTCAGGACTTAGAAGCCAATAAATAGTTAGCCCCTTGGAGAACGGAGCGGCGGCCGGTCGCCCCATCCCCCACGAGCCAGCGGACTGCTCAGGGAGGGGCGGGCCACGCACTTAGGGGGAGGACTGAGATTGAACGCCTGGGGCAGACTGAGGGTCCTAACCGAGGGTGCTAACCGGAGATAGACCGCTGGGTAGCCTTCCCGAGGAAGACCCCTGCCAGGCTCGCGAACAGAACAAAGGGGAGCGGGGACTCGGACCGCGGCGCGAGACAGCCGGGTGGAACAGGGAGGCTGTGGGCTACGGAGAGCGCCCCTGTGAGGCTTCTGCCCCCAAACCGCAGGCAGAATTGGGTGCTAGCCAAGACCTCTGGGGACTCTGGACAGTCGCCACCAGAATTCGGCGCTTCTCATACCTGAGAAAACGCCCCCAGCTGCACACTGAAAAAACCGAGCAGCTGGGCCGGGGGAGGGGAGAAGCCGCAGCCCCCCAACTGCGTCACCAGAGTGCGCCGCCAGAGTCTGCCGCTGCACATCTGAGAAGACACGCCCAGCTGCAAGCAGAAAGAGCCGAGCAGCTGGGCCTGGGGAGAGGAGAAGCCACAGCCTCCAATTGCGTCATCAGAGTGCGCCGCCAGCCTAGAGCCTGAGCAGAGGGGGCGGGAAAAGCGCAGGCACCGCGAGCGGGGCAAACCCCAGAGCGCTGAATAGACACTGAAGGGGCCAGCAGAGGTCGCCAAATCAAGCAGGACAGACCGCTTAAGATTCCAACCAGGAAACTCTGACAAAACACTCATCCAACCCCTCCCATAGTGAGGAAACCCCACAATAAAGGGACAACACACCAAGATAAACAAGATGAAAAGGCAGAGAAATACCCAACAAGTAAAGGACCAGGATAAATATCCCCTAGACCAAACAAAAGACGAAGAGATAGCTTGTCTACCTGACAAAGAATTCCGAATAATGATAGTGAAAATGATCCAAAACCTGGAAAATAAGTTGGAGTTGCAACTCAATAACCTGCAGGCAAGGATTGAGAAGATGCAGGTAAGCTTTAACAAGGACTTAGAAGAAATGAAAAAGAGTCAAAATACAATAAATAATGCAATAAATGAGATCAAAAACACCCTGGAGGGAACCAACAGTAGAATAACAGAAATAGAAGACAGGATAAGTGAAATAGAAGATAGAATGGCAGAAATAAATGAAACAGAAAGGGAAAATGAAAAAAGAATTAAAAGAAATGAGGACAATCTCAGAGACCTCTGGGATAGTATTAAACGCACCAATATTCGAATCATAGGAATCCCAGAAGAAGAAGACAAAAAGAAAGACCATCAGAAAATTCTTGAAGAAATTATGGTGGAAAATTTCCCTAAATTGGGAAAGCAAATAACATCTCAGGTCCAAGAAACACAGAGGGTCCCAAATAGAATCAACCCCAAGCGGAGCACCCCAAGACACATATTAATCAAATTAACAAATATCAAATACAAAGACCAAATATTAAAAGCAGTGAGGGAGAAGCAAAAAATAACCCACAAGGGGAATCCCATAAAGATAACAGCTGATCTCTCAATAGAAACGCTTCAGGCCAGAAGGGAATGGCAGAGCATTCTTAAAGTCATGGAAGAAAACAAGCTACAACCCAGATTACTGTACCCAGCAAGGATCTCATTCAAATTTGAAGGAGAATTCAAAATTTTTTCAGATAAGCAGAAATTGAGAGAATTTAGCAATACCAAACCAGCCCTCCAACGAATGCTAAAGGATCTTTCCTAGATAGGAAACACGGATGGGATATATAATCTCGAATCCAAAACAATAAAATAGAAGAAATGGCAACAGGATCATATTTATCAATAATTACCTTAAATGTAAACGGGCTGAATGCCCCAACCAAAAGACAAAGACTGGCCGATTGGATACAGAATCAAGACCCCTGTATATGTTGCCTACAAGAGACCCACCTCAAATCTAAGGACATATATAGACTGAAAGTTAAAGGCTGGAAAAAGATATTCCATGCAAATAAAGACCAAAAGAAAGCAGGAGTGGCAATACTCATATCAGATAAAGTAGACTTTAAAATAAAGGCGGTGAAGAGAGATAAAGATGGACATTACATAATGATCAAAGGATCAATCCAAGAAGAAATAACAATTATAAATATTTATGCACCCAACATAGGAGCACCACAATATGTAAGGCAAATGCTAACAAGTATGAAAGGGGAAATTAACAACAACACAATAATAGTGGGAGACTTTAATACACCACTCACACCAATGGATAAATCAACTAAACAGAAAAGTAACAAGGAAATTCAAACTTTAAATGATACAATAGACCAACTAGACCTAATTGATATCTATAGGTCACTCCACCCCAAAACAAGGAATTTCACTTTTTTCTCAAGCACACATGGGACCTTCTCCAGGATAGATCACATCCTGGGCCATAAATCTAGCCTTGGTAAATTCAAAAACATTGAAATCATCCCAAGCATCTTTTCTGACCACAATGCAGTGAGATTAGATATCAATTACAGGAGAAAACCATTCAAAACCTCCAACATATGGAGGCTCAACAACACACTGCTGAATAACCAACAAATCACAGAAGAAATCAAAAATGAAATTCAGTTATGCATGGAAACGAATGAAAATGAAAACACAACAGCCCAAAACCTATGGGACACTGTGAAAGCAGTGCTAAGGGGAAGGTTCATAGCAATTCAAGCTCACCTTAGGAAACAAGAAAAAAATCAAATAAATAACCTTACTTTACACCTAAAGCAACTAGAAATGGAAGAAATGCAGGAGCCCAGGTCTAGTAGAAGGAAAGAAATCTTAAAGATCAGGGCAGAAATAAACGCAAAGCAAACAAAAGAGACCATAGCAAAAATCAACCAAGCCAAAAGCTGGTTCTTTGAGAAGATAAATAAAATTGACAAACCATTAGTCAGACTCATCAAGAAACAAAGGGAGAAGAACCAAACCAACAGAATTAGAAAAGAAAACGGAGAGATCACAACAGAAAACACAGAAATACAAAGGATCATAAGAGACTATTATCAGCAGCTATATGCAAATAAATTGGACAACCTGGATGAAATGGACAGATTCCTAGAAAAGTACAACTTTCCAAGACTAAACCAGGAAGAGATAGATAATCTTAATAGACCCATCACTAGCACAGAAATTGAAACCGTAATCAGAAATCTTCCAGAAAACAAAAGCCCAGGACCAGATGGCTTCACAGTCGAATTCTACCAAAAATTTAGAGAAGAGCTAACACCTATTCTACTCAAACTCTTCCAGAAAATTGCATAGGAAGGTAAACTTCCAAACTCATTCTATGAGGCCACCATCACCCTAATTCCAAAACCTGACAAAGATGCCACAAAAAAAGAAAACTACAGGCCAATATCACTGATGAACTTAGATGCAAAAATCCTTAACAAAATTCTAGCAAATAGAATCCAACAACACATTAAAAAAATCATACATGATGATCAAGTAGGCTTTATCCCAGGGATGCAAGGATTCTTCAATATTCACAAATCAATCAATGTAATACACCACATTAACAAATTGAAAAATAAAAATCACATGATTATCTCAATAGATGCAGAGAAAGCCTTTGACAAAATTCAACATCCATTTATGATAAAAACCCTCCAAAAAGTAGGAATAGAAGAAACATTCCTCAACATAATAAAGCTATATATGACAAACCCACAGCAAACATTATCCTCAATGGTGAAAAACTGAAAGCATTCCCCCTGAAGTCAGGAACAAGACAAGGGTGCCCACTCTCACCACTACTTTTCAACATAGTTTTGGAAGTCTTGGCCACAGCAATCAGAGCAGATAAAGAAATCAAAGGAATCCAGATTGGAAAAGAAGAAGTAAAACTCTCTCTGTTTGCAGATGACATGATCCTCTCTATTGAAAACCCTAAAGACTCTACGAGAAAATTACTAGAGCTAATCAGTGAATATAGCAAAGTTTCAGGATACAAAATCAACACACAGAAATCCCTGGCATTTCTATACACTAACAATGAAAAAACAGAAAAAGAAATTATGGAAACAATTCCATTCACCATCGAATCAAAAGAATAAAATACTTAGGAGTATTTCTAACTAAAGAAACAAAAGACTTGTATATAGAAAACTATAAAACACTGATGAAAGAAATCAAAGAGGACACAAAAGATGGAGAAATGTGCCGTGTTCGTGGATTGGAAGAATCAATATAGTGAAAATGAGTATACTACCCAAAGCAATCTATAGATTCAGTGCAATTCCTATCAAGCTACTAGAGGTCTTTTTTAGAGAATTAGAACAAATAATTTCACAATTTGTATGGAAATACAAAAAGCCTCGTATAGCCAAAGCAATCTTGAGAAAGAAGAATGGAACTGGAGGAATCAACCTACCTGACTTTAAGCTATACTACAAATCCACAGTCATTAAGACAGTATGGTACTGGCACAAAGACAGAAACATAGATCAATGGAACAAAATAGATAGCCCAGAGATAAATCCACGCATCTATGGACACCTTATATTTGACAAAGGAGGCAAGAATATACAATGGAGAAAAGACAACCTCTTTAACAAGTGGTGCTGGGAAAACTGGATAGCCGCTTGTAAAAGAATGAAACTAGAACACTTTCTAACACCATACACAAAGATAAATTCAAAATGGATCAAAGATCTAAGCATAAGAGCAGAAACTATAAAACTCCTAGAGGATAACACTGGGAAAACACTCTCTGACATCAACCAAAGCAGGATCCTACATGACCCACCTCCCAGAATATTGGAAATAAAAACACGAATAAACAAATGGGACCTAATTAAAATTAAAAGCTTCTGCACTGCAAAGGAAACTATAAGCAAGGTGAAAAGACAGCCTTCAGAATGGGAGAAAATAATAGCCAATGAAGCAACGGACAAACAATTAATCTCAAAAATATACAAGCAACTCCTGCAGCTCCATTCTAGGAAAATAAACAACCCAATCAAAAAGTGGGCCAAAGAATTGAACAGACGTTTCTCCAAAGAAGACATAAAAATGGCTAACAAACACATGAAAAGATGCTCAACATCACTCATTATCAGAGAAATGCAAATCAAAACCACAATGAGGTACCACTTTACACCAGTCAGAATGGCTGCCATCCAAAAGTCTACAAGCAATAAATGCTGGAGAGGATGTGGAGAAAAGGGAACCCTCTTACACTGTTGGTGGGAATGCAAACTAGTACAGCCACTATGGAAAACAGTGTGGAGGTTCCTTAAAAAGCTGCAAATAGACCTGCCATATTACCCGGCAATCCCACTGCTGGGCATATACACCGAGGAAACCAGAATTGAAAGAGCCACGTGCACCCCAATGTTCATCGCTGCATTGTTTACAATAGCCAGGACACGGAAGCAACCTAGATGCCCATCAACTGATGAATGGATAAGAAAGCTGTGGTATATATACACAATGGAATATTACTCAGCATTAAAAAAAAATTCATTTGAAGCAATTCTACTCAGATGTACGAAACTGGAGCCCATTATCCAGAGTGAAGTAAGCCAGAAGCAAAAACAACAATACAGTATATTAACACATATATATGGAATTTAGAAAGACAGTAATGAGAACTCAACATGGGAGACAACAAAAGGAACGCAGATGTATAGAATAGACTTGTGGACTTTGTGGATGAGGGTAAGGGTGGGATGATATGGGAGAAGGGCATTGAAGCATGTTAATTGTCATGTGTCTAATCAATCGCCAGCCCAGGATTGATGCTCGGGACTGGTGCAGCGAGATTTCCCGGGGGGGAGGGAGGAGGGAGGGGGGACCCGGAGGGGAAGCATATGTAAACCCATGGTGATATCATGACAATGTATGGCAAAAACAATAATAAAAAAAATAAATAAATAAAAGCACTTAAAAAAATTTTGTTTTGAATTGTACTTCATTAGATATCTTAGTCCACATTTTATAGCTGACATCTTTGAACTAAATATTTTACTATAATGAAAATGTCTTATGCAGACTTTCCAAAGAGCATCCATATTAAAACTAGACCAAAGACAAACTTTTGATAGACTCTAGTATCCTGAAAACATCTACTATATTAATAAGATTGCCATTTCCAATGAAAACATCTGCCTTGCCAGAGAACACTTAATAACACCAATAAAGATTATGTGAGAAGAAATAAGTGCCCTAGCTTTATATTTCAAGAAAGGAACTTACATGGAACAGATATAATGTTTTAGCTATCCTTGGGCACATTTTCTTCCTTAATATTTAAAATTAGCACACAATTTCCATACTCAATATTATCTGTTTTATTTTCAAAATATATATAAGTTTTGTCAAGTGTTTTTGGAAATTTATTTTTGTGGTATAGTTCATCACAATCTTAAGTTGCTTTCTGTTTGTTTTATCCTCATTCTTTTGGTTTTATTGAATATATTCTTTGTTTAGCTCCTTTCATCATATTATAATGGTTATGGATGATACCTGACATAGACTAATAATGTAAAGATAATTACTTATATTATCTTAGGACTCTTTTAGTAGCAAGCAAGCAAGCAACAGAAACCCACCCAAGACTAGCTACAGCAAAAAAGGAGAAATGTCACCAAATCAAGGGGAGGACAAGGAAATATCACTACATTCTAGCTTCATCTGCTGCCTCTCCTTCCCTCTACGCATCAGTTTTAATCTCTCTTATTGCAGATCAATTGCTTCCATTTACCCAAGCACATGCCCATTGACAGTTTCCATGGTTAATCTCACAGCTTGGACAGTACCAGTTTGAAAATCCCTGGGGAAGGACTCCAATTGACCTAATTTGTGTTCTATGTCACCTCTCAGGGCAGCTGTTCTCAATAGGAGTCATGCATTTCCTGAAGAGTGGTTTTGGAAATTTGTGGGGGTATTTTTCGCTTACCTCAACAATTGGGAGATGCTATTGGCATTTGGTTGGAGAAGGCACTGGCGACCCACTCCATTACTCTTGCCTGAAAAATCCCATGGATGGCGGAGCCTGGGCACAGGGTGGCTAAGAGTTGGACACGACTGAGCGACTTCACTTTCATGCATTGGAGAAGGAAATGGCAACCCACTCCAGTGTTCTTGCCTGGAGAATCCCAGGGGAGGGGGAGCCTGGTGGGCTGCTGTCTATGGGGTCGTACAGAGTCGGACACGACTGAGTGACTAAACTGAATGGCATTTGGTAGGCTGAAACCAAAGATGATGGATGCTCTACAATACACAGAAAAATCCTACAACATGAAATGTTCCAGTAATGGTTTGTCTGAGTCACCTCACTATCACTTGTTTTTTTCTATAAAACAACAAGAACTGTGTGTGAGTGGGTTGGGGGTGGGGGGGTGTGTTTCTATGGATCAGTGTGAATAATACACATACACATCATATATATGAATATCAACACATACATTTATCAAGATTGCCTACTGTTCTAATTAAACAAAATTGCTTTCTTATTCATACTATGAAGGTTGTAAAACTGGCCGGATGCCCTGAAGTACAATTTAAAGTGTAATGTAAGTTATCATGCTCTGTTCTGTCCTTATTTACCAAGAAAGCCCTCCAAACGAAACTGACAAAATGGGCTCTGCTGTCTTTTCAAGCTGTCTTCTTGTCAATAAAGTTTACACATTTAAGTGAATAGTACCCTGTATAATTTTCAGATTATATTACACATTTGCAGCTGGAACAGATACTAAAAACTGCCATAAAGTGTGCTCACTTTCCATGCATGACAGCTGCTTTAACAACCTTGATATCCTACACATTTCCATGTTTTCTTGTTTAAATGCACATTTTTTGAGAATTTTTATTTTGAGTGTAGGCAATGCTTTTTTCGGATTAAGGTTGGGACAGTAATTATCACCAATTCTGGCAAAAAAAAAATATAGTATTATGTTTTGTTGTGGCTCAGTGAGTATACAGATTTAATGTTACATTGTTATAAGTGATCGAGTATGAAAGGCAGCACAAAAATGAAAACAATTCTAAAAATGCCATACATACTTGATAATGACTATAGAACTGTTCACAAAATGAGGTTAACCACCTAAAAGGTGTTCGAAAGCTAAAGTTCATGTCTTTTCTATGGCACTAAAGTAACTATATAATCATGGTTAAGTTACTCAGTCATCTTATACCTTTTCTGTGAGTTGAAAAAATAGAAATAATAAAGCCTACTCAATGGAATTCTTTTGAAAATGAAATGTGATGACATATAAGAACAAACCCAGTACACTGTAATTACTTGTCCAGTTTGATGGAGTTAAATCTCCATCTAATAAAACCTTTATATTATGTGTTGCTAAGAACACAGTTATGATCCTACTTAGTAAGTGAGCTGTGACATTCATCAGAAGCAGTCATTGAAGGCCATTTTCAAACCTGAAGTCCTAAGATGACTTCAGGAGACTGAAGATGACCACAAAACTTGCCCAGGAAATCACTCTGTCGTCAGTGGTTTTGAGGCATTTTCTCCTGTTTTGTTCCAATCATTGAGAAACTCGAGGAGAAAAGATTAGCTAGTTGATAATAATGATAATATATTTTCACTGTTGCTGTAATTTGAGTACTCCTGAATTCTCCAGCACTCTGAGTTCATCCTTTTGTTTGGTATCCAAAGAAATCAGGTCATGTCCACATCAGTATAACTGTAAGAAGTCAAGCCTCCTTAACAATATTTCTGCCTTTCCCTAGGGGACAAATTTTATATCATTACTCAAACTAAATGCCTGCTTCTAGTTTTCTCTTTGAAAACCTCTAGTTGTGTCATTACTGCCTCTTGATGCTCCTGCGGTCTCTAACCTCAAATCAAGTATTTGCTTTGCCATACAATGAAAATGAAGGCTGAACTTTCATTCATTCATAATTCATGCATTAAAAAAAGTTTCCCAGGATTCAGCTAGTGCAAAAGAAATGACAATGAACAGAACAGGCAGTCCCCAATCTCGTGGAGTTTTATATTCAAAAGGGAAAGACAGTTATTAACCAAGGAATTACATGATAAACAAATTTATTGCAGTTTAGATACTTCCAAAATATATATACACATTTCTGTGAAAGTATATATTAGGGAGACTCACTCTAAAGACTAGAGAAGAGTTCTCTGAAAAACTGACAAGTGAAAGTTTAAGTAAGAGCTGAAATTACCCAGGAAAAAGAGGATCATTATAGTCATAGATAACTGCACATATGAAGGTAATGAGTTAGGAAAAAACGTTCAAGAAACTTAAGGAGACTAGTGTGCATGCAGTTATTGAATGAGGGGAATAGTGACATAATATGAGGCTATAGCCGAAGGCAGGACCAGGCCAGGAAAAAACGTTCTGGTCTGTGTCCTAAAAAAATGACAAGCAATTCGTGACTGTTTAGGATTTTTAGCTAATCAGTCAGTATTTATAAGACATCCGGAATTCTAAGCACAAATTTAATGGTACATACCCATTTGGAAAAAATTTATCTTTCAGATTTAGCCATCAAACATTTGATAGTCTTCTGAATGGCTGCACAGAATCAAGGCACTCTCGCTCTTTCAGAGAAATGTCATATATGACAGGCTTAGTTTGTTATCAGTGATCATATAGAAATGTCATATATGACAGGAAACAGCTTAGTTTCCTGTTAGTAGAGAAACCTCCTGAAAAGGAAGATTATAGATATTGAGGAAGTGAAACAACAGTCTAAAAACTGTTATGAATTATTTCAACGGATCCAAGAACTCAGTGAGGAATTCGTGATTTCAGTTCTGACATGGTAAAAGCTTAGAAGTCTTCATTCTGTATCTTTACAACCAGAAAAAAATACAAAACAAAAACTTGACAAATGAGTTGGGAGTTGGTGATGGACCGGGAAAGCTGGTATGCTGCAGTCCGTAGGGTTGCAAAGAATCGGACATGACTGAGCAACTGAACTGAACTGAGACAAATGAAAATCAGTGATGTTCCTCAGATGAATCAGACAACTGAGGTCTTGGGACCAATAGTGACACTAAAACCGTGGAGGCGTATCCAGCAATTGTAACTGAGATCTGCTTACCTAGAACTAAAGTTGCTTGTGCTTTGAACTGATAAAAACACGTAAATAGTCATTTTGACAAATGGCTAGGGGTCAAGTTTGAGGCTAATGTGGAAGTGAGAAACTTCCCAGGGGCCACAGTTTTACAGGAGCTGCCATATTTCTGCTGGCTTTATCTCCAAGAACTCTACCAGGTCTTCATGGTAAAGATCTGAGAAAGGTTCCCTCAGCTCTGGCAGGAACAGTGGAATAATCTTTGTGAAATATATCCAGAGCCTTCACTTTAAGCCTTCTCTATAACAAAGGCCTACTTTCCAAAACAAAAGACTTTGCTGAAGACTTATTTCCTTCTGTGAGGATGAAAAGTCCTCCCACTCCAGTCTTCTCTAGCCTTCCTGTTTCACCTAAGTTATGGGGGAAACCCTGCACAACAGTTAGGTCTTTGGGAAAACAGATTTGAGATACTGAAGCCCGGGAAAAGAGTAGAATGAAGAGGATAAAATTAAACCACTGGACAAACACTTGTGAAGGTCATAGTCTTGGGACACAGGTCTACTAAAAGACTGAGATAATTAGAGGAATATAGAATACTCCCCTTCCCCAAAATTTACAAACACAGCAATAAAATAACCACAGTAAAAGCTTTAAAAGCTGCAAGACACATACTCTGAGAAAGAGTAATTAGGGAAGCCCTAAGTCAAAAGGGAAGACACAGAAAAGGACATAAAAGGACTCCGAAGCCTCTGACATGCACAGCGAATATTAACACAGCCCAAATCACAGTCAGATTGACATAAATCCTTCATTAATGGCCTAATTACCTCTTAAAAGTTCCTCTTATCTGATTCAATGTGTCTGGCTTTCAGAAAAAATTTAAAAGCTATGTCAAAGAATAAGAAAAGAGTCTAAAGAGAAAAAGTAAGTATCAGAATCAGGCTGCAACATGACATTAATGTTGGCGTTATCAGAGACTTAGAAATAACTATATGCTAAGGGCTCTAATGGAAAATGTGAACAATAAGAAAAAAACAAATGTGTAATGTAATCAGAGAGATTTAAACTCTAAGAAATAATCAAAAGTAAATTTAAGAAATAAAAACAGTGTAATAGAAATAAAGAAAGGCGTCAATGTGTTCTTCAGGAGACTTGAAACAACTGAGGAACATGAATATAGACCAACAGAAATTTCCCAAACTAAAATGGAAAGAGGAAAATAAAATTTAAAAAGAAACAGGAAACATTCAAGAAGCGTGGCATAACTTCAAAATATGTAGCATTCACATAACTGCAATACAAGATAGAAAAAACAGAATAGAGTAGAAGTATTTTAAATAATAGTGATTGAAAATGTTTCAAAGTTAATGACAGACACAAAACCACAGATCCAGGGAGCTCAGTGAACATAAAGCAGAAAATATACCAAACATACACACACACACCCCTAATCATATAAAACTTTAACTGCTGAAAACCACAGACAAAAAGGAAACCTTGAAAGAAGCTGGAGACCAACAAGAAGAAACACCAAATCTAAAGGAACAAGACTAACAATTACATTGTACTTATACAATATGCTAGAGTTAATTATCTTCCTATATACCAACAACAAATAATTATATTTTGAATTTATATATATATGTGTGTGTGTATATATATATATATATATATATATATAATTTACAATAGCAACAGAAGTTTGAAATACTCAGGTACAAATCTAAAATATATATGTATATATACACAGATCTGTATACAGAGTACAACAATGTGATGAGAAATTTAAGAAATCTAAATGAAGACGTATTCCATGTTTACATTGGAAAATTTTGAATTGTTAAGATATTCATCTTCTTGATCTATAGATTTAATGTATTCCTAATTGATACTCTATTAAGCTGTTTTGTGAATATAGCTGATTCTGAAGTTTATATGGAAAGGCAAAAGGTCAAGGATAGACAATATAATACTGAAGAAGAAAAACAAAGATGGAAGACTGACATTCCAGAACTTCAAGATTTACTATGAGCTACAGTAATCAACAGGACTGGAAAATGTCAGTTTTCATTCCAATCCCAAAGAAAGGCAATGACAAAGAATGCTCAAACTACTGCACAATTGCACTCATCTCACATGCTAGCAAAGTAATGCTCAAAATTCTCCAAGCCAGGCTTCAACAATACATGAACCATGCCAGATGTTCCAGCTGGTTTTAAAAAAGGCAGAGGAACCAGAGATCAAATTGACAATGTCCACTGGATCATGGAAAAAGCAAGAGAGTTCTACAAAACATACGTTTCTGCTTTATTGACTATGCCAAAGCCTTTGACTGTGTGAATCACAATAAATTGTGGAAAATTCTGAAAGAGATGAGAAGACCAGACCACCTGACCTGCCTCTTGAGAAATCTGTATGCAGGTCAGGAAGCAAACAACTGGACATGGAACAACAGACTGGTTCCAAATAGGAAAATTAGGAAAAGGAGTACGTCAAGTCTGTATATTGCCACCCTGCTTATTTAACTTATATGCAGAGTACATCATGAGAAGTGCTGGGCTGGATGAAGCATAAGCTAGACTCAAGATTGCCGGGAAAAATATCAATAACCTCAGATATGCAGGTGATAACATTCTTATGGCAGAAAGTGAGGAGGAACTAAAAAGCCTCTTGATGAAAGTGAAAGAGGAGAGTGAAAAAGTAGACTTAAAGCTCAACATTCAGAAAACTAAGATCATGGCCTCTGGTCCCATCACTTCATGGCAAATAGATGGGGAAACAGTGGAAATAGTGGCAGACTTTATTTTCTTGGGCTCCAAAAATCACTGCAGATGGTGACTGCAGCCAGGAAATTAAATAACGCTTACTCCTTGGAAGGGAAGTTATGACCAACTTAGGCAGCATAATTAAAAAGCAAAGACATTACTTTGCCAACAAAGGTCCCTATAGTCAAGGCTATGGTTTTTCCAGCAGTCATGTATGGATGTGAGAGTTGGACCATAAAGAAAGCTGTGCCCGAAGAATTGATGCTTTTGAACTGTGGTGTTGGAGAAGACTCTTGAGAGTCCCTTGGATTGCAAGGAGATCCAACCAGTCCATCCTAAAGAAGATCAGTTCTGGGTGTTCATTGGAAAGACTGATGTTGAAGCTGAAACTCCAATACCTTGGCCACCTGATGCAAAAACCTGTTTCATTTGAAAAGATCCTGATGCTGGGAAAGACTGAAGGTGGGAGGAGAAGGGGACGACAGAGAGATGGTTGAATGGCATCACCGACTCAATGGACATGAGTTTGAGTAAGCTCCAGGAGTTGGTGACTGACAGGGAAGCCTGGTGTGCTACAGGCCTGGCATGCTTCAGTCCATGGGTTGCAAAGAATCGGACATGACTGAGTGACTAAACTGAACGAAACTGACAGTAATCAAGAGAGTATGGTCTTGATAAAAAAAAAAATAAACACATAGATCAATGGAACAAAATAGAGAGCCCAGAAATAGGTTCATACAAACACAGTCAACTGATCTTCGATAAAAGAGCAAACATAGTTCAAGGTAGAACTGTCTTACAAGAAGTGATGCTGGGACAATAGGATATTCAAAATCGAAATATCTAAATTTAGGCTCTGTTATGGACTGCATGTTTGTTCTACCAAAATAAATCCTTTCTAAAATAAAATGTTCATTAAAAAAAAAAAAATGAGTCAGTACCATGGCCATGGGTGCCCAGTGGCTGCAGGAGCAGCAATGATGACAGCAAATGTCTAGTGATATTGGGAACAGAAGCTGGTCATAGGATCTCGGCAGCATCTCTGCCTTGACTATTTCTCCAACCATTCCATTGATTCTGATGTTTGTAAATTCTTTTCTTGTCTAAGTTAATCATGGTCAGCTTTTTTGGTTTACAAATAAAATCCTGACTTCTAAAGAAATCAATGATGCAAACAAGAGAATCTTGGATTAGTTACTGGGCCCAGTTGAACTTAAATATATTGAAAGGAAATAGTCCTTGGACACTATTGTTCCCCTTCAGCAGCAGTAATTGTTTAAAGGAAAATAAATTCTTGTCATGTCCCACTTCCCCAGCCTTCACACAATACACTCCTCCTTTACCACTTCCTAGACTATACGTTAACTCAGAATCAAGCAATCCTCATAGAGAAATTATGAAATCAAACTGAGAAAACAGCAACTTATACTCCAAATGAATTTTTAAGTTTTACTATACTTTATTTGGAGATATTTGAGAGTATATATAGGAATAGATTCAGAGTGTGATAGAAGAAGAGAACAGATTTTGAATTGATATTATTTTATCAAATAAATGTGCTTATCTGAATGACTGGAAATGGTGTTAATTACTTGACAATGTATCTAAATTATAATAGAGATCTAAATTAAGACAAAAATGCCCTACGTCTGTTGATTTAAAATAGAAGCTGAAATCAAAAAAATTAGGGAGTTGGAAGTACTAGAGTAGATTTATCATGTGTCATGTATCGTCCAATGTTATTTACTCCCTCAAAGAGGATCTAGAAGACTCTCAAAGAAACCAACATGGAATACAAACAGAATCCAGGTGATGCTTTGAAGTACCTCCAGGTATTTCTATGTCTGGGAGTAAAAGTAAATGAAAGATACTGCAGTTATCTAGCTACATTACTTAATAAGTGCTTGTTGAGTATTTACTTAACAATTCATATAGTTAAAAACTCAGTTTATCTGTCTGTCTCATTGGCCTTATTTCAATGTTTAATAGTCACATGTAGGCAGTAGTTATGATATTGAAAAGTGAGGATACAGAACAGTTTCCTCAATGCAGGAAGTTCTGCTGACAGTACTACCTGCACACAATGCTATTTAAGGGCTCTGGATTCTGAGAAACAAAGATTTGGGACACCTCACTGGATAAGGATTACCAATTAAATGAGATATTGGCTGAAAGCAAAGAAAACATGGAAAGTGAAAGTCATAAACACGGGTAGGGCCTCATTAACAACTCTAGAAACAAAGTCTATAGCATCTCTATAAATTTTTTACTATTTGTATATACAGTCATTTAACCTAAACATTTCCTTTTTTCCTTCTTTTTTCCTTGATTATTGAAGATAAAATATGTTGGTTGTTAAACATATTTTAGTCCATAAGATACAGAATATTAAATCTGATTGTTAACACAAAGTAACTATGTATGGTGCTGGATGTTAATTACCTTAATTGTGATGATTATTTCACAATGTATATCAAACACCAAATTGTATGTCTTAAATACAATTTTTGTCAATTATATCTCAGTAAAGCTGAAAAAATGAGTAAAATATGGTGTATTCTTCTGAGGAAGATAGAGGGGTAAGAGAAAGCATATATATTGTATATATATATATATTAATATACATATATATGCCTAAGCCTCATCAAGAGACTTAAGACTCAGAACTGTTACATTATCAGTTCTATTGTATATTATTGATCAATAGAAGTTATAGCTTAACAAGGCCAGTCCAGATTCAAAAGATCTTTACCTCTTGATGAGTGGATATATAGAGAAAGGTGAGTACTGGCGTCATTTTTGTACTCAGTCTTAAACATACTTATAATCAGATCAAGATTTTATAACAAAAGAAATGGAGGTAGGCCTATAAAGCAAAATGTTGTAAAACCTTAGTTAGCTTTCATTATCACAGCATTGTAGGGGCAGACACACATGAAGATATAGGAAGTAATAAAGATAGGAAATCAGATTAAGGTCACTGAAGATAATTGGTGACAAAGCTCACATCCTTTTCAACTGACTGAGAACCTGGATGTGGTGAAATGAGAAGCACTGTCTAACATGTAATGAAAGGATTTTGAACCTAAAGAGTGAGATAATACGCTGAGGAAGTGCAAAATATTTCAGTGTGCTTGATTAACTGGGTAACCTATACTGAAAGTAAATACCACATTAAGACTAAACAGATAAATCACGCTTCTATTATCCCTCAAACAAAAAACTATGATCTACAGTACCAGAGAAAGATGCGTGTGTGTTTAGTTGCTCAGTCATGTCTGACTCTTTTGAGACCCTTTGGATTGTAACCAGCCAGGCTTCTCTCTCCATGGGATTTTCCAGGCAAGAATACAGGAGTGAGTTGCCATATCCCTTTTCCAGGGGATATTCCTGACCCAGGGATTGAACTTGAGGCTCCTATGCCTCCTGCATTGCAGGCAGATTCTTTACTCACTGAGCCATCATGGAAGCCATCAGAGAAAAATGAGAGGAAGGCTGTCTGCTCCTCTATGGGTATTTTCTGTCTTTTTTCCTCTTCTGCTTTATTGCACAAGTAGAAATTTTTAAGGAAGTCAATATAACTTACAAATTATCATATATTTAAGAAAATATTTGGGCATCACAAAAGAATACATAGACATAAAAAAACTCAACATGCACAAATCAAATTTGTAATAAGAAAAACATGAATATTTATTTTTTGACTATGTGGTTACTGCTATGCTACCTCTAAGGCAAAATAAAATTTCTCATCTGGAGTTCAAAATGATAGTTAATCCCTAAAAATACAGAAGAAACAAGAAAGAAGTGATGGAATTATCATTTGGTGATGCATTAGAAATCTATGAAAATGTGCCTCCATTATTGATTGATCATTACAAGCCTTTAAGTTTCTGGATTTCTTTTTCAATGACATGTAATATTTGATTTTAAAGGAAATATAGAGCAAAGGATGATGCTTCAGTTGCTGCAAAGATCATCAGCTCAGTTCATTTCAGTTGCTCAGTCATGTCCTACTCTTTGTGACCCCATGGACTGCAGCACACCAGGCCTCCCTGTCCATCACCAACTCCCAGAGTTTACTCAAACCCATGTCCATTGAGTCAATGATGCCATCCAACCATCTCATCCTCTGTCGTCCCCTTCTCCTCTCACCATCAATCCTTCCCAGCATCAGGGTCTTTTCAAATGAGTCAATTCTTCCCATCAGGTGGCCAAAGTAGCAAAGATTATGATAAACACCAAATAAGTAAGTTTTTCATTTTTATAAAAGTTGAAATAAGTGCATGAGAATTTCAGGTAGAATGCCTAGTCCAGGTGTTAGGTCCAAACAAGAGGCAAAATATTAACCCTCTGGTCCTCTGTTTTTAAACAAAAAATATTCTGAATTAAGAATCCTGATGAATATCAGTCAAGTTGCCACCTTATAAAATTCTATGATATATCATAAAATTTGATAGATTTAAATAAAAGGTACATAACCTATCACCAAAATCTACAAATTTAAGGACTAATAATGTAACATAATGCCTAAAGGGTTATCTTTTCAAAAAGATTCATGCTTCATTCTCCTTATTCTTAATTTTATTTTCATACTCCAAGAGGCAAGAATATTTATTACGTGAGCTGAAATAAACTTTTTATAAAAGAGGCACATAACACTGATCAACAATCTTCAGAAAATAATTCCTTTTGTTCTGGAATGATTTAGTGCTAGAAGTGTTGATATTAAAAAGCCCATCTCATGCTCATGAGGGAAGCATCCACCAGTGTCTATTCTCACTTTCAAAAATCACCCACTAGGGTTTATAGATGGCAAAGACATAAATGAGTAACTTGTTCTCAGAGGCCTAGTGGGTTTGTCACAAAGCTTTTCTATATAAATAAAAGAGACACAGAGAATGGAAATTACATTATTTTTAGTGCTGTGTTAAAGGGAAAGGTCAAGTTAACCCCTTAAGAATTCAATGAGCAACATGATGTACTATGTGTCCAGCAAAGCAATCCCCAAATGGCCCTTATGGACATCTGGTGTAAATCATCCATCTTTTTGCCCCATTAAAATCAGTGGCACCTCATTAAAACAGTTAAAGCAGCTGAGTGCACACATTATTTGGTTTTCAAGGAGTTAACGGAAATAGCTGTAGGGATCAGGAAGGTTTTTGTCTTCAAGTGTTCACAGTCACCCAGACAAAGAAGCTGGTTGAAGCATTTCAAGAAGATCTACTTTCCTTGTCAAGGTGAGAAAGGTATAGCCATTTTTGAAATGGGATTAAAAAAAAATCATCTCTATCTCCTGCAGGCCCTCATATTGCTAGCAATTACATCTTTTGGGGTCTGATAATTCTCTGGTCAGTAACAGTGCTGTCATATGTACCTTAACCCTGACCCGAAAGAATCAGTGAGTTGCTAAGAGGATATTTCAACCAAACCAGATGAGTATTTTGAAGTGTCACATTGTGGTGACCCCAATCACTCAGCCTTTAAGACAGGGAAATTTGGTAGCTTGAAAGCAAGGACCTGCGCTTTCTTCGACCAAATAAAGTGACTTAGGAGCACAATCAGGTTGCATCACTTAATGCTGCTCTGATCCTGCCTTTCCTTATGTTCCCTGTCTTTCTCCATAGTTCTTTCTGTTTTGTCGCTGAACATTTTTAAAAGCATGTCTACTGTGGCCTTGGAAAGTGAAACATTTCAGGCAACCAGATCAGCCTTTTGAAAACTACCTATAAAAACACCTTTAGTTGAAGAGTAACAACAATGGTGGAAAAGAGTACCAGGTTACATACACTATGCTGCCTATGACACAGAACTGCATACACGTTTCTATATAGCTTTTATTTTCACAATATAAAACATCAAATTGTAATAAGCAATCAACTGCTACTCTATTATTGTTGTTGTTCAGTCACTAAGTCATGTTTGATTCTTTGCAACACTGAAGACTGTGGCCTGCCAGGCTCCTCTGTCCTTGGGAGTCTCAAGGCAAGAATGCTGGAGTGAATAGACATTTCCTCCTTCAGGCTATTTTCCTGACCCAGGAATCTAACTGGTGTCTCTTGTGTCTCCTGCATTGCGACCATGAACCTTTGGTCACTGAGCCACCAAAATACCACTGAGTCACCAGGAAGCTCTGTCGCTCTGTAGAATAACTTACATATTTGCTCATCTCTATTACACTTTCTCAATGATAAGCAGTAAGTCCATAAAAATGCATGAAATCATTGTTCAGTTGAAATGGATCACCGATTTAGTTAATTTTGGAGCACCATTGAAACATGTCCATGGTTTAACATTCTAGCAGCTTTAAGAGAAAAAAATTCCTCTATGCACACTAGTATCTGCAAGAACTCTACCTCATATCTATACATCTATACATGGGATGTTCCTGACAGCTAGCAGTTGGTATCCATCGTATTGACAATGTTTTAATAGTAATAGTGTTTTTTCCCATGAAAGAACTTTCAGTCACAAGTAGCAGAAATATAAATTGATATGTTATGTTAGGAAAGGCACATAAATGTTATCTCTTAAAAAGATGCAAACGCACTGATCATCAAATCCACTTTTCAGGATTTTTACTATTGAAACTATTTGAGAATGTGCATCAAGCCTTATTACTTGCAAGGTTATTCATTACAACATTGCTTGAAATAGTTAAAATAGAGTTATAATTTGTCTATTGTAGAAATTTCACTACATAAACTATGGTATATGCATACAATAGACTATGAAACCATTAAAAATGGGATTGTTATATAATAATTATATACAAAAGTTATGCCTGTTTTAGCAAAGAAGCAGATCATAAGAAACGCATTTCTAAATATCTTAATGTATGCTTGTGCACATATACACACAGAAACTGATGACTGGATCTATATATTCCATAAACATACGATAATGTATAGTATTAGGATTATAAATATGTTTTCCTTGCTTATTTCTAAATTTTCTATGATTAACAGGGTGCCATTAGTATCTTTAGAGTTTCAGAAAACCAAACCAAAGCTAGTTCATACCAAAAATATCAGGTAACTGAAGAGCCAGATAAGCTTTTTTCCAGGCAAATTCCCATCTTATAAATGGAGGGGATTCATACTTCAACAGTGAAATATGGTAAACAAAAGAGAAATTTTTCAGTTTGGTTGACGAACTAACTCACATAAAAAGTGATATTAACTGTTCTACCCACTCCATTCTCTGCTCTGCTTCTGTGTTGTTGATCCTTTTCTCAAGCATTTTCTACCCTTGCAACTGCAAGATGGCTCTGGCAATTGCCAAGGCTCTAGGCTTCTTTCTTTAAGCCCAAAGGGGAAAAGACAGTCCATGTCCCAGCATTCCAAGCAAAAGTCTAGGACTTCAACAAGACGTATAGGTTTTAAAGGGCTCACTCCAAACCCCTCTCTGTTAAAAGATATCAGTTAATGTGCTGACAGGATTAAACATTCCAGGTCACCTCTAGGAGCTGAGTGTGGCATCAGTCTCATGCAAACCACTTAGCCAAGACTAGAAAAGAGGGCAATTTAGTTTCTGAAAGATATCAAAGGGCTGCTCCCAGAAGAGATAAAAAGTTCTGACAGAAGAAGCATAAACATCTACTGTGAACACATAAGATACCGGTAGTATTAGAAAAATAAAAGTTACTATGGTAAGCTATACAGTTTTGTCTCACAAAACCATCTGGATCTTAAGGACATAAAGCAATTTCCCCACTCTTTCAAAAGCAGGCAGCCTCCTGGAGCTAGCCATCAACAAAAGAATGCAGTCATTACAATTTATCTGTAACTTAAACTTTCTGTACCTCCCTACTTTTCAAGGTTTAAGCTTTCCCCAAGCTTCCCTCTGGAATATGCTCCTCAGCCATGCCCAACACAGATAGTGCCTCCTGTTTTCAACCCTCATTACGCTACTTGATCAAGAAGCTTCAGAGCTTCCCAATTATCCATTTAAAGATACACACGATCAGCTGTTTAACTAATAAATCACTGACAGCTCTGGTTTGGTGGTGGCTTAGTCTCTAAGTTGTGTCCGACTCTTGCAACCCCCATGGACTGCAGCCCTCCAGGATCCTGTGTCCAAGGGATTCTGCAGGCAAGAGTAGTGGAGTGGGTTGCCATTCCTTCTCCAGAGGATCTTTCCCTCCCAGGAATCAAACCCCAGTCTCCTGCATTGCAGGCAGATTCTTTACCAACTGAGCTATGAGGAAATCCCAACATCTCTCCATGGAAGAGCATGTTATTTGTGTTAGGTGAGTTATTATCTCTAACAATGACTCTACAAGGTAGGTGTATTCCCATTTATAACTAAATTTTCATTGAGTTAGACTAGGCTGTGGCCCATATGATCAGTTTCTTTATAGTTTTCTGTGATTATGATTTTCATTCTGCCTGTCCTCTGATTGGTAAGGTTAAGAGGCTTCCTGATGGGAGAAACTGACTGTTGGGGAAACTGGGTCTTGTTCTGATGGGTGTGACCATGCTAAGTAAATCTTTAATCCAACTTTCTGTTGATGGACAGAGCTGGGTCCCCTCCCTGTTGTTTGGCCTGAGGCCAAACTATGGTAGAGGTAATGAAGGTAATGGCAACCTCCATCAAAAGGACTTGTGCATGCACTGATGTATTGACACTGTGAACTCACTTGTGCACAGCCTGCAGCAAGTCACTGTCCACCCACGGCTCTGCTGGAGACTCCTGGACACTCACAGGCAAGTTTGGCTCAGTCTCTTGTGGGGATACTGTTTCTTTCTCCTGGCTCCTGGTACACATAAGGTTTTGTTTGTGTCCTCCAAGAGTCTGTTTCCCCAGTCCTGTGGAAGTTCTGTAATCAAATCCCACTGGCCTTCACAGTCAAATTCCCTGGGAGTTCTCAGTACTTTTGCAAGACCCCCATGTTAGGAAACCTGTTGCAGGTCCTAGAATTTGTGGGTCCTACTGAGAGAATTTATTGGTATGCGCCATAGTTTATGCATTGTCTGTTTGGTGGTTCTATGGTGGGGCTGATGGCAACCTCCTCCAAGAGGGTTTATGCCACTTATGCCACACTGCATGACCCAGGTCTGTTGAAGCCAGAGCCTCTGTCTCGGTGGCAGGCCACTGCTGACCTGTGCCTCTGCAGGAGACATTCAAATACTCAAAGGCAGGTCTGACTCAGTCTCTGTGGGCTGCTCGGTTTCCTGGGTGCGCCACGAGAGCACAGCCCCAGGTGTGCCTTGTGTCTCCTCTGGGAAGCTGATCTCAGGCTGTGATGCTCCTAGCAGATGTCAACCACCCAGGATACCAGGAAGACATGGTTAGCAACTGGGTGCCTGCTCACAGTTTTGTGGAATATGTCATTTCTGGGGCCAAGATTGCAGCAGTCCCTTGCCTTCCAGCTCTGGCTGTCCCATGTCTGCCTTTGCCTCCAGGAGGGGAGGGCCCTACACAGCAGCAGGCTTGCTCTCCTTTGGCATTTTGGTGAATGTGCCAGGGGTGACCATGTGGTGTTAGAGCCTTCCAAAGATCATGGCATCTGGTCTCATCACTTCATGGCAAACAGATGGAAAAACAGTGGAACCTGTGACAGACTTTATTTTCTTGGACTCAAAAATCACTGCAGATGGTGACTACAGCCATGAAATTAAAAGAAACTTGCTTCTTGGAAGAAAAGCTATGACCAACCTAGACAGCATATTAAAAAGCAGAGACATTGCTGGCAAAGGTCTATCTACTCAAAGCTATGATTTTTCCAGTAGTCATATATGGATGTGATACTTAGACCATGAAGGAAGTTGAGTGCCAAAGAATCGATACCTTTGAACTGCAGTGTTGGAGAAGACTCTTGAGAGTCTCTTGGACTGCAAGAAGATCCAACGAGTTCATCCTAAAGGAAATCAGTCCTGGGTGTTCACTGGAAGGACAGATGTCAAAGCTGAAACTCCAATACTTTGGCCACCTGATTTGAAGAACTTACTCATTGGGAAAGACCCTGATGCTGGGAAAGATTGAAGCCAGGAGGAGAAGGGGACGACAGAGGATGAGATGATTGGAAGGCATCACTGACTCGATGGACATGAGTTTGAGCAAGCTTTGGGACAGGGAGGCCTGGTGTGCTGCAGTCCATGGGGTCACAAAGAGTCAGACATGACTAAGAGACTGAACTGACAGATAACTGAATTAAGAAAGAGACTCAGAAAATTTCAGTCTTTCAAGGTTAAATTTTTAGCAAATGGCTACAGCCAAGATTCAATCCCAGTTCATCTGGAATCAGAGTTTTGTCATAACCCCCTGATATACTACGCCCCAGGGCACAAAGTAAGCCTTGCACCCTGACTAAAGGATCTGAAAGTAGGACAGAAGTCCTTGTTAGCATGAAGGATAAGAGGAACTCTTCCTAATTTGTATTGCCATTCCACCAAACTGAAATAATTGACATTTAAATATTTCTTAAAAAGTCTTTTTGCTTCAGAATTACTTAAATTGTCATCCCTAATACTATCTTCCAAAGTGTGTCTTTGGGTTTGGCTGTCTCTGTAATTATAACTTTCAGCAAATCCATAATGAATACCAATGCAAACCACATCTGATTTCTGAGCATTTAGTGCTCTTGAATAGACTATTTTTCTTTTTTTTTTTTTGAGAGGAGGAGTAAATTACTCTATACGTTAGAATATGTAGTCCAGGCTCCAGATTTAAGGAGGGGGGTGCTGGAATCAAGATTATACTCATAGGATGAACAACATCATGATGTTTTCAATGAAACTGTATTCAGAAACCAATGTATATATAAAATTATAGAACACTAGAAACTAAAGTGATATATTACAGGTAAGAACAATCAGTTCAGTTCAGTTGCTCAGTCGTGTCTGATTCTTTAAGATCCTATGGACTGCAGCATGCCAGGCCTCCCTGTCCATCACCAACTCCCGGAGCTTACTCAAATTCATGTTCATTGAGTCGGTGATGCCATCCAACTATCTCATCCTCTATCATCCCCTTCTCCTCTAGCCTTCAATCTTTCCCAGAATCAGGGTCTTTTCAAATGAGTCAGTTCTTCCCATCAGGTGGCCAAAGTGTTAGAGTTTCAGCTTCAGTGTCAGTCCTTCCAATGAATATTCAGGACTGATTTTCTTTAGAATGGACTGCTTGGATCTTCTTGCTAGCCAAGGGACTCTCAAGAGTCTTCTCTAACACCACAGTTCAAAAGCATCAATTCTTTGGCACTCAGCTTTCTTTATAGTCCAACTCTCACATCCACACATGATTACTGGAAAAACCAAAGCTTTGACTAGATGGACCTTTTTTGGCAAAATAATGTCGCTGTTTTTTAATATGCTCTCTAGGTTGGCCATAGCTTTTCTTTCAAGGAGCAAGCATCTTTTAATTTCATGGCTGCAATCACCATCTGCAGTGATTTTGGAACCCCCCCAAATAAAGCCTTTCATTGT
This sequence comes from Antilocapra americana, assembly GCA_007570785.1. Classification (NCBI taxonomy): domain Eukaryota; kingdom Metazoa; phylum Chordata; class Mammalia; order Artiodactyla; family Antilocapridae; genus Antilocapra; species Antilocapra americana. The sequence goes on along the minus strand of ML661889.1, from coordinate 2,258,275 downwards.
TTTCACTGTTTCCCCATCTATTCGCCATGAAGTGATGGGACAGGATGCCATGATCTTAGTTTTCTGAATGTTGAGCTTAAAGCCAACTTTTTCACTCTCCTCTTTCACTTTCATCAAGAGGCTCTTTAGTTCTTCACTTTCTGTCATAAGGGTGGTGTTATCTGCATATCTGAGGTTATTGATATTTCTTCTGGCAATCTTGATTCTAGCTTGTGCTTCATCCAGTCCAGAGTTCCTCATGATGTACTCTGCATATAAGTTAAATAAGCAGGATAACAATATACAGCCTTGACATACTCCGTTCCCAATTTGGAACCAGTCTGTTGTTCCCTGTCCAGTTTTGAATGTTGTCTCTTGACCTGCATACAGATTTCTCAGGAGGCAAGTCAGGTGATCTGGTATTCCCATTGCTTCAAGAATTTTCCATAATTTGTGGTGATCCACACATATATGAAAGTTCAGATTTCACAGAAATGGCACCACCACAGTCCAGTTCTCTCAGAGTCAAATGGATTTTTTGTTTTGTTTTGTTTTTGTTAAATCACAAAGCTAGCTGTTGAGAAAAACCTGTCTTCTTAAAATGAAGTATTGTCTTTATTGTTCTTTTCAGAAGGAAAATGTATTAAAAATTAAAATGGAGCACAAGGAGTTTTCACCAAAACAATAATATGAATTTTACTTCTCAGTCTTTCCATTATCTGTAAAAATCATTAAACACTAATTAAAATCCCACAATAATGTGGTTTGCCTCATTATTTCTTTTGTCAATGTATTTGGCTTTGTCCAAGTCCAGTATGTTTTTGAAAACTCAAGTTTAATAGAATTTTTGAAAGCAAATAACTTCAAGATTTAAAATCCTTCCTTCACTTGTTTATCCATCATTTCATTTAGTTGTTGAGATTTTAGAGTATTACTTCCCTGATTTTTCTTTGAAGAAGTAAAAATAGTACTCAGCATTTCAATTGCATTTCAAATTGACATATTTATATATTACAAAGCTTGGTTCAAAACAGACACATTGTGAAACTGCCTGGTCTCCTACTTTCCAAAACGAGTAACTTATTAGGCAGGTGAGATATATAGTTGACTATTTATATGACTTTTCTAGAAAAAAATTTAGAACCACTTTATTTTGCTTATTTATGATTCCCCCAAAAGTTGAACAAAGATGCATGATCTAAGTATCCAAAGAGAGGAAACATTCGAAACAGTGGTTTGTAGCTCCCTCTTCCCCAGATCAGAAATGTAAATTATGATCCTTGCTGTGCATTTCAGATTAAAGACACATGACACAAGAGTTGGCTTTAAATCCAAAGGGTCATAACGGAAAGTGTAACTTTTAAGTAATTCATCTTCCAGGACTGGTATCAGACTACTGTTATACTAGAGGAGACAGATGCAGAAAACCTGTGTCTCCAGCATCAGGGCTTTGATGTGGATTCTTCTTTTTTCCTTTTCATAAAAATGTAACTTGAAAGAAAAGGGTAGCTCTACCTCTGAAAAACGATCCGACTCTATTAAGAAGCAGACAAGGCAGTAAGTTTAAAACAAAATTTAAGTTGGAGGGGGAGAAACAGCTGTAGGAATTAACCTGAAAGTTCAGTAAACCTCGCCAAGACATGTGACAGCGCTTAACTTGACCAGGGCAGGGACTCTCCTTGGAGACCTCTCCAAACATTATCAAAAGCATTCCCTTTGAACGAGGCCAACTCTTGATAATAATACAAGGGAATCAAACTCAGGCATCTCCCCATAATGAGATTCAGATTCCTCACAGACTTGGGAGTGTTGAAGGTTTAATTACCCAGTAAAACAAGAAAAATGCATTATACAGTAGAGATAAATGAATAGGAACACTAGGGAAACATGTTCCTCCATAAGTCATTTGGTCACATGATTTCTTCCCCATTTCCTTTCCCTATTATTACAGTCATTTTATTATACTGCCCCTAAAGACAGAGGGGCAAAAAAAGCAAAGTACTCTTAGCTTCCTCATAGTACCTCCTGGATTGAATGTAAGAGGGCACAAGTTTCTGAAATGGCTTAAAGTTTTATAAAGGCTCCTTTTTTAGTGTTTCACAGAGAGGAAAAAGCTGGTCACCATCAAGTACCATAAAACCAAGTAGGCAACAAAAATGGCAAGATAACAAGAAATTGGGGCTTCCTTGGTGGCACAGTGGTAAAGGATCTGCCTGCTAATGCAGGAGACTTAGTTTTCATCCCTGGGCCTGAAAGATCTTCTGGAGAAGGAAATGGAAATCTACTCAAGTATTCTTGTGGGAAATTCCATGGACCGAGGAGCCTAGCGGGCTACAGTCCATAGGGTTGCAAAAGAGTCAGACAGGACTAAATGACAACAGCAACAAGAAACTGTGAATCGACTCTGTCTCCTCCACCCCATCCCCACCCTTATCCTCTCTCTCATTCTTTACAGGGGTAATTTTTCTGTGACTTGTTACTGTTTCAAGACTATATTAATCTTTGAAAAGTACCTAAATTAGTTAAGACTCAGTAACAACGGCTAAGAACTAAATCACTCCTTTTCTACACCTCACCCAGGAGTTGATGGATTTTAAGTAAATACTCCCTTTTCATTTTTCACCATGGACTCAATCCTAGCCTCTTCTCCATTTTTTCTGATCCCTTAACACTTCACTTTCCTGGAAAACTTTAAGGTTTAATTTCACTTAAGAATGTGAAACCAAGTTTTGAAATAAGGATACAGAATTATGTGGTACAGATATAATAACAAGTGAGACTGGAAAATTTTCCTTCCAAACTATTGAAGAGCATTGGAATATGTTACCAAGAAAAATCATAGTGACTTAAATTTTCAGAAGTTATACAATATGAGACTAATAGTAAGTTTCGGACACAAATGAATAAAATAAAAATAGAAGAGAAAAACCTTTATATTGCTGTATTTATAATTTTCCCCCAAAATGTGAAAGAATAAAATAGAACACTAACTATTACTAGGAATAAAATGGCTTTAAAACTGCATGAATGGATAACCATATAAAAACACTCCCCCAAAAACTGTTTATGATTTCTTTAGAGAGGCAATATGCACAATGAAAATTGAGGACAAAAATGTAAGAGAGGGGAAATGCCAGCTCTTTCTGTTATAGAGTAGAAAAAGATTTTTAAAACACCTAAAGCCTGATAAATGTAGGTAAATCTTTTATTTGAATACTATTTGTATTAAAAGTAAAAGGAAACAAAACCTTAAAAGGAGCATATTTTAAACAGAGTAGACTGTCACTCCTTTGTCTAAAGTTATGGTCCTATATAAAGAATCAAAGTTTTACAGGACAACTCAGTATCTTCAGTTCTCCAGGACTATACATCATTTTTATAAGAATTCTCATCTTACAAAGAAAAAGTCATCATATGCAGATGAACCTAAGCTATGCCCATAGTTATTCTCACATTAAAAGTCAATAACTGTTCATTTTTCAATAACTAGAAGCTCTGAAAATATTTCCAATCATATTTTTTCCACTTAACTGTCCTCTTTTCTGTCTTCCTAAGGCAGTCTTCCCCAACATCCCCACAGCACAGAATGATCTAGCCACAATACTCCAACAAGAGTCTTTATTCTCTGGTAGTTGCCAAATCATACCCACTGGACTGTAATTTCAGAAGTAATGACGGGCCTCAGGACTATCACTACAGTGATAGTGGTTCAGGGAAGAAAGTCTAAATTGGGATTTTTTGCTGTGCGCGTGTTGGACCAGGCTAATTTACAGTTAGTGCAGGCAGGAACCCTGACCAAGCTGTCACATGTGCCCTCTCTGTTTCTGGTTGACTACAAAGTGCAGAGATTACTGCTCATGCCATGTCAGCGAGAGCGACATGAGACTGACCTTTCTCCATAACAGGGGGGAGACAGTACTCTCACAGCCTCTTCCTGTATGAGCGCTTTGTAGGGTGTGTAACATATCATTACCAGGACATCACTGCCAAGGGTTGCCATTTTAGAGAAAACACACAAATGGCCCAATAATGGGTTCCTTCATGCGTCAACGAAAGGCGGTAAAAGTCGCTTTGTTTGTGTCCTTCATATCTGATGTACTGGAACTAGAGTGCCTCCTTGACATTTGTACTGTCATTCCTATCTCTCAAACAATGATACAATTGGGCTAAGCAAGAAGAAAAACAGTTTGTAGAAATCTGTGGTAACAGCGTTGTCTCATCTGGTCGATCAGGGGCCAAATGTGTCACCTACTGACCATTCACATTGATCTAAATGGGAATAAATTCATGACTACCCATTCCCTCTGCATGTGGAACTGGCCTAGCTGGCTAAGGGTCTGGCTCACTAGTCTCAGGGTAGCCACTGCTTTATCATGTCCTCCATTATGAAAGCCTGGATTTCAGTACAAGTGGAATTAACACTATCACCTCAGCCTCAGGGCTGGTTACAGGACAAGGAGATGTTAGGTCATGAATACAATTATAAATAAATAATTTGAAAGCAGAGTATTCCAACCTAGAAAACTCCTGTGTCCTTTGTCATTCTAAGGATGCATATCAAAGCAAAGGGAAGGCTGATTCCTAAAACCATACTGAGCATGTTTCTCTGACTCTCTAGCATCTATTGCCTCTTTTAGGCAACAGCCTGGATTTGGGTCATCTCCTTCTGCCCTCCACTCAGGCCAAGTATTGGGATGAGGCTGTACTTCTATCTCCACAGTGGAGTTTGTGACAAAGGCCTGAGGCAATCTGTGGGTGGCATTTTCCTGGTCAAAAGGACTGGAACAGGAGAAACTTAAATGTGTACATTGTCATACAAGCTTTTACAGACCTAGAGTTTGAATCCAGTTCATTGATTTGAGTAGGATTTTCATCTGTTATCCCTATCAGAGAGAATAGGATTTATGACTTCAAGTGTCCAAGCACATCTAAAGTGAGTATCTAGATTACTGTTAGAAACCATGTAATACACTTTGTTTGGCAGAACACAGGCTTATACATTGCTAACAATATTAAATAACAATCTAGACTGAGGTGTCTTTATAAAACTCAACTGCTAAATAAAAGTTCTGGGAAAGATATTCAGTTTTATTATTTTGAAACAATCTCAGAGGGAAAGAATCCTGAGGAAATACTTTAAAACCAGACATGAATATAATTAATAATATTCTTCAGTGATATTGCTAGTTCCTTATTTTTATGTAAAAATGATAGAATTTCCAGCTAAAATGGTTTTTGTGACTGAATATATCATTTCTTTGATTCTAGAAAACTCATCAAGGCAATTTTTAAAGTCATGAGCAGAACGTGAGATAATGCCATTAATTATGCTCCAAAAATTAAAAGAGCCTATTATTTCATTCACACCAGGTTGAAGTTTGGTTTTGTTCTAATTTTTTGAAACTTTTTGTTGTGAGATATATATATATATATATACACAGACAGCCTGGGCAAGATATAAAGCTCAATGATTTTTTATAAACTGAGCACATGTGCACGGCATCAAGAATCAATATGTTGCTGTACCATACACGTGCCCCTTCATTTCCCTTCTCAATCACTACTCCTTCCTATTCATTATCTGTTTCATGGCCATTATGCTGATTTTTATACTACGATAAGTGGGTGTTTTCTTGTACCTTTATGTCTAAGTCTGTATCCTTAAGAGAGGGTGGGTTCGTGTTCAGTCATGTCTGACTTTTTGCAACCCCTTGGACTGTAACCCATCAGGCTCCTCTGTCCATGGAATTTTCCAGGCAAGAATACTGGAGTGGCTTACTGTTTCCTACGCCAGGGGATATTCCCAACCCAGGGACTGAACCTACAACTCTGGTGTCTCCTGTGTTGGCACACAGGTTCTCTACCAGCCTGCCAATGCACCTTATGCATAAGGGAAGCCCTTATACATTTCTAAACCACATAGTTTATTTTTGCCTGTTTCATAATTTCATTTAAATAGAATTATAGAATAAATGCTCTTTGCCTAGAATTTTTTTTCATTTGTTACTGTCTTTGTGATATTCATTCATGTTGTTATGTATAATTTTAGATTATTTTGCTGACATATTTTCATTATTCCTGAGTGATAGTTGTTTCTATTTTTTGTCTACTACTAAAGTTTACAGTATTGTAGAGAACATCCCTATAGTTGCTATAAATATTCTTGCATATGTCTTTTGAAACACAGACATGCATTTTTCTTGCTTATATATCCAGAGATAGAATTGAGTTATTAGTAGGTGAAAAGGCAGACTAGGATTTCAAGTCCATGTCTCAAAACCAATACAAGGCATTCAATTTCTAGTATATATAATATTAATAGAGATTTATAGATTATATTCTGATAAAGTTTTACTTTGCACTTGGTGTATCAAGACAACGTACTTTAAATAATAATGAAAATAATATCAATAATTTTCTTCGTTATTAGAGAGGTCAAAAGATATAAACATTGAGCAAAACCAGGGAGGTGATTTTTTTCTTGTGTAGTATTATCATATCAGAGCAATTTCTGAGGTTTTCATCTTTTCTGATCTTAAGAAAGACAGATGCAGTAACCAATGAGTGTTTCACATTTTACATTTTAGTAAATCAATACAATCAAAATCTTGTAGACCTACATTTTAAGTTGCTATGTCTGTTGGTCTTGGGGTCCTGGACATCTGAACTGAATTAACCACAGGCCAAATAAAGAATGTTATGATTCCCGTTAAGGGATTACATAAAGATTGCTTGGCTCATGAGATAACTACTCAGTAAAGACAATGCTACTCTGAGCCTAATCTCATGGAATAGTCATCCGCAAGTCTTCGGATGTACCGTTTTGATTTTGGATGTTCTATACTTTTTAAATGAAATTCACAATTGTCATTTCATGCGTCTCCTGGATGGTCACTTTATCTTTTTAAGAAACCCAAGCTTAAAGTTGCCACATAAAATACAGGACATCAGTTAAATCAGAATTTCAGAGAAAAAAGAGAGTCACTCAATCATATCTGACTCTACAACCCCACGGACTGTAGACTGCCAGGCTCCTCTGTCCATGGGATTTTACAGGCAAGAATACTGGAGTGGATTGCCATTTCCCTCTCCAGGGGATCTTCCTGATGTAGGGATTGAACCCAAGTCTCCTGCATTGCAGGCAGACTCTTTACTACCTGAGGCACCAGGGAATTCCAGAATTTCAAAGAAGCAACAAATAATTTTTTGTAAAAATATGCAATATTTTTATTTGTTCAATCTTGCAGCCCTACCCACACATAATCTATTTCATGTTAATCTGCCTTTACAGTCTCTAAACACTTTTACCTATCTCATGACTTTTTAATATTAATTCAATTTTATATATGAATTAAGAGGTCCTATTCTCTTCACTAATCTTGATCTAATGACAAAACAACAGAAGTGACTTTGAATATCACCTCCTTTGACAACTTCAACATTCATGTTAAAAGATCTTCAAAATGAAATCTAGAGTTTATTAATATATAAGCCAGATGTCAGATGGGAATCTCTATGCCTCTAGAAAATTAATGAACTTGACTTAATCATTGTCTATCTCTTCACTGTCCCAGTGAAATGGGAAATACAATCTCCTTGCCAAAATTTTAGCACACCCCTGAGGACTTGACTTTCATGTCATCTTCTTGCCCCTGGGCACCTATCTCTTTATTTATTAACCCAAATGCTGCCCCATAGAGACTCCCAAATATACTCAACCTCCTATCAACTTCTACTAAAAGAATCCATGAATGCAAACTTTTCACAGGAGAGTAAATTTAACTTTACATCAGATGGATTTCTATAACAACAATGCAAACCACTTAAACAGTAACATTTTATTTTTTAAATAATAATACTCATGCAATATTCCTATACCACTAAAACTCCTGACTTCGATGGTATTTTACTCCATTCAACTAGTCCAGAACTTTTACCACCTTACCTACTTTAGAATGAAATTGCTTTTCTACACTTGGCTCACTGACTTCTAAGCCCTCAGATGATGTTATCTTCTACCACTTGTATCTAAATATATGTATAAATATAAAAACAAAGCAAGCATTAATATTTATACAAAAAGAATGTATTCAAGTTATTTCCAAACAAAAGCAGTTTTATTTTTTTTATAGTCTAATTTACAATTTTCTTTTCTTTTTTTTTTTTTTATTGTTTTTGCCATACATTGTCATGATATCACCATGGGTTTACATATGCTTCCCCTCCGGATCCCCCCTCCCTCCTCCCTCCCCCCCGGGGAAATCTCGATGCACCACTCCCGAGCATCAATCCTGGGCTGGCGATTGATTAGACACATGAAAATTAACATGCTTCAATGCCCTTCTCCCATATCATCCCACCCTTACCCTCATCCACAAAGTCCACGAGTCTATTCTATACATCTGCATTCCTTTTGTTGTCTCCCATGTTGGGTTCTCATTACTGTCTTTCTAAATTCCATATATATGCGTTAATATACTGTATTGTTGTTTTTGCTTCTGGCTTACTTCACTCTGGATAATGGGCTCCAGTTTCATCCATCTGAGTAGAATTGCTTCAAATGAATTTTTTTTTAATGCTGAGTAATATTCCATTGTGTATATGTACCACAGCTTTCTTATCCATTCATCAGTTGATGGGCATCTAGGTTGTTTCCATGTCTTAGCTATTGTAAACAATGCAGCGATGAACATTGGGGTACACGTGGCTCTTTCAATTCTGGTTTCCTCGGTGTATATGCCCAGCAGTGGGATTGCTGGGTCATATGGCAGGTCTATTTGCAGCTTTTTAAGGAACCTCCACACTGCTCTCCATAGTGGCTGTACTAGTTTGCATTCCCACCAACAGTGTAAGAGGGTTCCCTTTTCTCCCTCTCCAGCATTTGTTGCTTGTAGACTTTTGGATGGCAGCCATTCTGACTGGTGTAAAGTGGTACCTAATTGTGGTTTTGATTTGCATTTCTCTGATAATGAGTGATGTTGAGCATCTTTTCATGTGTTTGTTAGCCATTTTTATATCTTCTTTGGAGAAATGTCTGTTAAGTTCTTTGGCCCACTTTTTAATTGGGTTGTTTATTTTTCTAGAATGGAGCTGCAGGAGTTGTATTTTAAAATAAACTGATGTTTGCTGTCAAAACATCAACATTTTACCTTCTCATTTATAAAATTAATATACTTACATTCTTGTACATGGATGTAGGAAGAATAATTTGCTATAATTTTTCCAGAGAATAATTTCAAGATAAGTATAAAATGAGTTAAAAATGTGTACTTCCTGTGATCAAGAATTTCCACTTACAAAAATTCATCCCAAGGAGATAATTATGAGTAGATATAAAAATTCACTATATGGATGTAAACTGCATTACTGTTTATAACAATGAAAAATCATAAACAATGTAAATATCTAATAGAGGACTAATAATTTTTATTCATAAAGCAAAATCCTATTAAGCTATTAAAATATCACATAGAGTAACACTTAATTTTAACATGAAAATATATTTTTATATATTAAGTGGAAAAAAGAAGTTTCAAAAACACATAAGATATAATATTTCATTTCAAATCTTACCAAAACACATCTTATATATCAAATTAACTTTAGTCACCTCTGATGATGGAATAAAATGCAATTTATATTTCATCTTAGTGCTTCCTGATATTTTCTAAATCTTTATAATATATATAGTTCTATTATAAAAGTAATTACATTCTGATTAAGAGAAATATGACTTTTTATTATTAATTCAGTTTACAAATGTTTCCATTCCCTGTTTGTCTTTGACTAATAGTATTAATGTTGTGATCCCCTTTCTTTATCAGAAAAAAAAATGCCTATTTTTACTGATGCAAAAAAAAAACTCTAAATTATTTTTGGCACATACACTTTATTATACATGACATGAATCATTATTGTTGAGGGTTATGTGTTTTATCATCAACAAAGCATATGAATATAGAGGTATACTGAATGCAGTTAGTGACTGTGAATGCATTACAGAGTGTACACTTATTTCCTAAAGAAAAAGACTTTATTTAAGAACGCTTCATGGCCATCTGTCCATGACTTCATTTAACAAAATGTTTTGAGCACCTGCGATGCACCAGGTAAAGTTCACACACCAAAAAAGATACCAACAGAAATCAAAGTCCTTTTTCTCACACAACTCATAACAGTAGAAGATAACAGACATGAGAAAAATATATATATTATTTTAAAATTACAGGTAAGTGCCATTTGGAGAAATAAAGCAGAGAACTAACTGAGTGCAGGCAGAGTAGGAGAGGTTCTTAGCACTTCCCATTGGGCCACTAGGAAAGGCCTCCTTGTAAGATGGCTTGTGAGCTGAGACCAAAATAAAGATATTATAGACAATCTGACAAAAGCAAAGGCTCAAGGAAGAGCAAGGGATCCTATGAAGTGGAATTAGAAAGGAGGAAAAAAATGCATGCATTTTTACAATAAAACTCACTATTAATAGACTCTAAGTAACTTTAAAAGCTGTTTTTATTTTCCCTTCAATACCTCTTGGTGAGCAGTATCTAGTCTCACTACTCTTCATGATTCTTCTCTTAAAAATTGTGGATAATTGTTTTTTCTTTCTACCCCATTCGGCTGTCATTTACCATACTCAACAGCATCTTCTCTAAGTAGCAAAAAACCATGCCTTCACAACCATAATATTTACTTTATATATTTGGCTTTGAACTGCCTCAGAGTGAGTTATCAAAATAAAATTCATGGAGTTGAATAGGTTATAATACATAAAACAGGAACAGTTGTTAGTAAGCATCATGATTTTAAAATACCAGCATAAAATCATATAAACTCATTTTAAAAATACAGTCACCGATCTAGGAGACAAAAAGCAGATTTCACTCTTTTTCTAAAGATTTTCTTGCAGAGAAAACTCATTAAGATTGGAAGAAGATAGGGCATTTTTTCAGTAGGGCTACCAAGTTCTACACAAAAAGATTCTGCTTTCTGTTCTCCTTAGACTTCACAACATGAAAGCAATAGAGGAGGAACTTGGCATCTGAGTTACAAACAGTTGGTCAATTGCTGTCCAACACAAAGTAAAGCTCTTCTCAATCTCTAGAAGCTTCTAGTGAGCCAGACTTCTCCTGTTTCCTTGCTCCTTATTTTGAGCTACAAATCTCCTCTCATGCTGTTGTTGTTCAATAGCTCAGTCAAGTCCAACTCTTTGCAACCCTATGGACTGCAGCATGCCAGGCTTCCCTGTCCTTCACTATCTCCCGTAGTTTGCTCAATCTCATGTCCATTGAGTCAGTGATGCCATCCAACCCATCTCGTCCTCTGTCCTCCCCTTCTACTCTTGCCTTCAATCTTTCGCAGCATCAGGGTCTTATCAAATGAGTCAGCTCTTCACATCAGGTGGCCCAAGTATCGGAGCTTCAGCTTCAGCATGAGTCCTTCCAATGAATGTTTAGGACTGATTTCCTTTAGGTTTGACTGGTTTGATCTTGCAGTACAACGGACTCACAAGAGTCTTCCCAAACACCACAGTTCAAAAGCATCAATTCTTTAGTGCTCAGCCTTCTTTATATTTCAACTCTCACATCCATACACGACTACTGGAAAAACCATAGTGTTGACTAGACAAACCTTCGTAGGCAAAGTAATAGCTCTGCTTTTTAATATGCTGTCTAGATTGGTCACAGCCTTTCTTTCAAGGGCCATGTGTCTTAATTTCAAGGCTGTAGTCACCATCTGCAGTGATTTTGGAGCCCCATGACATAAAGTCTCTCACCGTTTCCACATCTATTTGCCATGAAGTGATGGGACTGGATGCCATGATCTTAGTTTTCTGAATGTTCAGCTTTAAGCCAGCTTTTTAACTCTCATATTTCACCTTCATCAAGAGGCTTTTTAGTTTTTCTTCACTTTCTGCCACAAGGGTGGTGTTATCTGCATATCTGAGATTATTGATATTTCTCCTGGCAATCTGGATTCCAGCTTGTGCTTCATCCAGCCCAGCATTTCTCATGATGCACTCTGCAAATGTTAAATAAGCAGAGTGGCAATATACAGCCTTGACATAGTCCTTTCCCAATTTTGAACCAGTCCATTGTTCCATGTCCAGTTTTATGTGTTGCTTCTTTATTTGCATACAAGTTTCTCATGCTGAGTCAATATCTAGTCTTCATGACTCTTTGTGACTGGCTATAATTTTATACAGTGAAATAGAAAAATGACCCAATAGCTCTGCTAGAATGAATTATTTTGAAGGATGTTTCATCATTATGTGTAGTGTTATGTGCACTCATTATGAGTGGATAATAAGGGTGTGCTCATCTGCATGTCTCATCAGGAAAGCAAGAGAAAGTAGACATTTGGGTCTACCCGTTCAGTCCGCTTAGCCAACAGGATTCTCTAAGGTTGAGATTTTATATAAACAACAGCAGGATTCATTTAAAAGGACTGAACCTACACTATGGAATCAACCAAAGACAGATTATTAACTAGTTATCTGTAGGGGAAAAAGGCAAGTATAAGTGTGGATATAAGTACAGATGGGGAATGGTGGTGATTAACTGCTGAGTGAACTCTGCTCTAGATCTTGGTGTAAGCCTTCATGGGTATGGCAGAGGGTCACATGTCTGTCCTGTGATTGTGTGGATTCTGTTCCTTTTCTAAATTCTGTGTTATTTCCTTCTACATCTTGGGCAGATTAGAACTGCGAAAGCTTCAGTTCTTTCTTTATTTAGGGAGAACTTTATCTTTATTTTCTATATTAATTTTTATTGGAGTATAGTTGCTTTACAATGTTGTGTTAGTTTCTGCTGTAAAGTGAACCAGCTCTATGTTTACATATAGCCTCTCTTGTTTTGGATTTCTTTCCCATCTAGGTCAGCATACATCACTGAGTTCACTGTGCTATTCAGTAGATTTTCATTAGTTATCCATTTTGTACATAGTACCAGTAGTGTATATATGTCAATTGTTCTTTTTAGACTTCTCAAAGATGCTCCTGAAACTTCTGTTAATGCTTTCCACACCTGTAACTGTAGGAGTTTCTCTAGTGTTCAGAGAAAATAGACATCTGGATTAAGCTGCTGGGTGAAATACTCTTCTCCATCTCCCAAGAGACATTTCTTCTATAAATTTTACTGGCTGTATCCTTGGAATAAAAAGCAAACTCCTTTGGTTGGATTACAACTTAAGTAGAGTTTTGCATTTAGCTACTCACTCCTTACTAATTTAGAGCCACAAAAGCATGGCTGAACTGCCTGGAGATGGATCTACACAAAGATTAACGAAATACAGACTTGAAAGGATTCAAGTGTGGGACTCTGAGCAAGTATGCCTTGCTGACTCCTTGTGACCCACATTAGCTCAGAATCTAGTCAGGCTTCATATAACACCATCATTATGCTTCATTTATTAATTTAACTAAAATGTGAGTGTATACAATGAAGTGAGCTCCCCATTTAGATTTTGGAAAAGACAGACATGGTATCTGATCTCATAGAGCTCATGGTCTATCTTATGGGTTCATGACTTCTTGCATTGTTTAGCACATATAGACAAAAAGTGAGAATTTTGAAATCTGTAGCAAAATGAGTAGGTAATGAATGCCCTAAGATTTTCTTTGAGATACTACTATTGATGAAACAGTTTATATGAGATTCATTTCAGATTCTAGGTATGTGTCCAAATGTCTAGGATATTATTTACCTGAAGTATACCAGTATTTTACTTGTATTTGCCTGGTGAAATGAAGTCTGTTTTTTATATCTCCAAACAAGTCTTATAGAATATTTTTCAGTTTAAATAGTTCATGATGTCAGCATGTCAGAGTTTAAATTTACTCAGTTAAGAGTCTTTCTAATGGGGCTCAATAGGGCATGTAACCAAGCAGAATTTTGCCGACTTTAATCTTAAGCTTTATACTAAAAGTTCACTATATCTATTTAATGCAAGAGAATGTGAACTGGCAATACATTATTCTGTACGTTATATATTTATGAGGCCTGCTTATCAAGAATTCACAGCCCAATTACAACTCTAGCCAGAGACCGTTTTTGGATTCATGTTTTCTCCTGGTGTACAGCTGTACAGCTGTAAACCACAAATGAAGTTTCTAATGTTAGACAAGGTGTATCCATTAGTTCCGCTAAAAAGCCCTAACCACCGGAGCTCATTGATTTTTAGTTTCATATATTTTTAATGAGCAGATTAAATACTTGTTTAGGAAGCAAAGCCTAGCTTAAGTGGTGTTTGTTCCTTCAGCATATACAGTTGAAGACCTCCATAATCCTTCCCATAGGTCATGCCATGACAAGCCTTTTTATCCTAAAACATAAAGTACTTTTGTAATTGTGTAAAAGGAGCATATCATAATCATTTTAAGAAAATTTAAAATTAATAACCATGGGAGAGACAACAAATATTTCTAAGTGTCTGGTATCTGAGCATATCTTCTAGGATGTCTATGACTAATTCTCCACAAATGCCTAGCAAAACACCAAGTCCAGTTCTCAAGTGAGGATAAAATATTATCTTGATCATGAATTGATCAAGACAATAAAGTTGGTTGCTGTTGACTTGGGGTAAGAGAAATTCTTAACTCCAGGTCAAAAGTATGTGCCACCTACTTCTCCTGGGTCAAAAAAAATTAAACACTGGTCAGTACCTAGAATATTCCTTAAGTATATATAATAACTACAAAATAACTGCAGTGAAAGATTACAACAATTCACTGTTGGTGACTTAAACAGAAGTGGATCAGAATAAGGATTATCAAGCCACATTGTCCAACAGATTACACATTGGAACACTAAGTATAAGATGCTGTAAGTCCTTTTAAATGGAATCAAGCAGAGTGATACTAGCATTTTCTGCATGCAGAGCCTTTTGTGTATGGTAAGCAAACCATACTCTAAGAGATGTGCTGCAGGTCCCTGGGTAATCTAACCAGACAGTGGGAAGAGAAGATCAATTGATTGCTCACTCTACTTCAAAGAAAGCAAAGTTTTCTCCTTCAGGGAAAAAACAAAGAGAAGGTGGTAATGGGAGGGTGAGGCTGAAGGGAATATGGAGACAATAGAAGACTCATGATCATCCAGTGAAGACAATTAGTTGAAATGTATCTGGTTCCCTGAGAAAACGTCTTCTCACCCCTTTAGCAGCATTGTGATTAGCTCTCCACAATACTGAAGCAATTACTCGTAATTTCTGAGTACAAAATTATTTTTAATAATCTATATAATTCTAAAGTGGGTCATTTAAAGAATTTTATTTAGAGGCTAGAGCAGCAAGAGAAGATAGGAAATGCAAAAAATAATAATTCTCAATTGACAGAGGGAATTTGTAACAAATACAGAGAAAGGTAATATCTCCAATAGAATGAATTTTTATTTTATTTTTTTTAAATATCAGTAAGAACAACACAAACATCCACCAACAAAAATAGGCAAATGACAAGGTTATGAGCAAAGAACATGAAAAAAGTGTAAAGCCAATAAGCATTCTTTAAAACATTAAACCTTTCATATTTTTAAGGAGTATTTCTGCAAAAATTGATTTGACAGTTTATATCTGAATCCTTAAAATGTTCAGGACTTTTGGCCCAAAGTATCTAGTCTATGGAAGTTCATCCAAATAAAATAATTAGAACTATTTCTACCTATAGAGAAACTATATACTAAACATCTAACAGAAAAAGGAATACTGAAATAAACTATGTATATTTATTTAATGAAATATTCTTCATCCAGTAAAATTACACTGAATAACAACTTTAATGACATGAGAAAATGCTCATGATATAACTTATATGAAGAAAGCACTTATTTACAGAATGATGATAACTGTCGAAGAATATACATAGAAAAAAGAAAAGGAAATATCTCAGTATTTTAACAGCAGTAATATCAACAGTGTGGAAATTCATCTGTAATATTTTTTCTTTATAGCTTCCTTTCTAAGTTTTGTAAAATGACCATGCATTACTTTTATTTTAAGAAAGAAATAACAGCAACCAAAATATCTACGAAATACATAATCCTCTAAGGGGAGCAGAAACACAGTTAAATCTAACAAGTATCTGACAATATCACAAGAATTTTTGTGAAATCAAAATATCACTTTAGCTAAGATAAATCATTTGAGCTACATAGGAAAGCCTCAATGTTCAAAAATAAAATAGTCTTTCACATGAAGATTTTATGTTCATGAAAATTTTCCACATATATAATATTAAATACCCTCCACATTAATTCTTACTCATTTCTGAAGTAATTTTCAGTGAACACAGGAACTCAGAACTTTTTTCTTTCATATACATAGATACGCTAATCTATTATTGTGTATAATCAATCAGTGTACCATTGTGCTCACGCTAAGTCGTTTCAGTCATGCTCAACTCTTTGTGACCCCAAGGACTGTAACTCACCATGTTCCTCTGTCCAAGGGATTTTCCAGGCAAGAATACGGGAGTGGGTTTGGGTTGCCATTCCCTTCTCCAGGGTATCTTCCTGACCCAGGGATCAAACTCCTCCAGGTGTCTTGGCATTGCAGGTAGATTCTTTACCATCTGAGCCACCAGGAAAGCCTCATGTGCTATAATTCAGCATTAAAAAACTATTAGGTATTGAAGGTCCATGACAAGTCAACTATTTTTTTTTTTAAATACAATGTTTGGGTTCTGTTTGAAGGAGATATACGTTCACCATATTTTTCAAGAGAAAAGCCTCAAAAGATGATCTGAAAGGAACTGGCTGCAAAGCCAGTACTACAGCCCAGGTTCAGAATTCTCCACTTCTAATAGGCATGGCGGATCCAGAGGCTGAGCCCATGCGGTGGTTCAACATTCATGTTTAATCTCTGCACAGGTTTCAAGTAGCCTTAATTTCATCCTCATTTTCTTTTCTCTTCTTATTGAGCTAAAAACACTTTAGAAGATGGCTCAGAAAACCATTTTTTGCAAGCCCTAAAGGCATAACAATAATGCCCTTTTCTACTGAGCCCTGACCCCCAATATTTTTCTAGGCAAGGCCTTGAGAGAGGTAGAAAATTGAGAGGGTGAAGAAGAAAATCTTCAAAAGCAGCATGCCTCTAAATTGATACCATGTAAACCTCTCCTAGCATCGGGAAACCACTGCTGGGGGTAAATGAAATGAATTCACTGGGGCATCTAATCCTATTCCTGGAACATTTAAAGGCTTTAAATGCACTGGCGAGCAAACAAACTTCAAAGCAATCATTACACCCCAGACACCGTTGCTTGTGTGGCTGAAATCTTTATGAGATTAGCCCCCCACAGGGAAAGAAGTTAAACACGGCCAGGACCACTTTGAAACTATCAGGAGGATACCCATTTACCGGCTGAGAATCAGGGCAAATGCACCTAATTCCCAGTGTATCTTTGCCCCAGACCCAGACGTCACCCACTGAGACTAAAACTCCACTCCGCTCTCTGCAGCCTTGGTTTCTCAGCTTGGAAACCATATCAGTGCTGATAACTCGAACCAGTATAAAAAATTCAAAGTTCTTATCTTCACTGGACAAGAGTTAAATTCTGAAAGGCATATATTGAACAAATATTATAAAAAAGCCTAACTAAGAGATTTTAGTTGGGTTTTTTCTTTAAGTATATGGAAAAAATGATGAGAAAAGATAGAATATGTGTTGTTAGGGTTTTTTTTCTGTCAATTTCTACTCAAGTCAAGTACTCCCCCAATTTATCTTCCTTCTTTATCTTAGATCTTAAATTTATAATGCAAATATATTTCATGAGTTAACCAATTTATGAATAAAATGTTTGTTAGCTCCAAACTAGAAAGGTGGTTTTTATAATACTTATGTAAGTGGGGCTTAAAAAAAAAGCAATATTAATTCATTCAACCAATGTCGACTTGCCTACTGTAATACACTAGTAAAATTGATATTAATTTCAGTGAAGACATAAATTGAGCAGAATAATTCCATCATGGGGCTCTAGTTCAGTGGTAGGCAGAATAAGGCAGTCAAATCTGAGGATTACAGGTATGTGTTCTAGCTACACAAAGGTTGAACAAGTAGATTGTTATGAAGGCTTAAGTATATTTTCTTTCCTTTATCTTTTCATCTCACTGAGTCAGTTTTTATTTATTTGCTGACATGATGCCACCAAATTAATTTTGTTCCCTCTGAACATCATGGCCAAGATGTTTCAACATATCCTTAAACAGATTGTTCCTCTTGAGAAAAATGCTAGCACATGCTGGGTTCACATCTGGGCAGAGTGGCCTATTCAGGTATATGTATTTGCTGTTCCTCAATTTCATAAAAGTCTGTTAATCCCGTTCCCAGCAGAAGGAACAGTTGAAGCATATGGCTCAGCCAAGCTAACCAGTTACCTAGACCAAGTACTTAAAAATCTCAAGCCTAACGAAAAAGAAAAAAATAAAAATGAGAGGGAGAACAGCAGAGATACAGTGAGAGGGAGAAGAGAGAGAGAGAGAGAGAGGTTGGAGATAACTTCAAGAGGATGCAGAGCCTATCCAGTTCCTAGTATATTTTAAATCCCATATTTCATTTTGCCATTCGAGCAGCAAGTATCATCCCTCAAGCACATTCTGTTAGTTTCCCAAGATTTGTTACTTTGTTGCTTTGGGGTATAATTCTATCAGGCTGTGTAGTAAAAAATTATAAGTAAGCTCATTGTGAAAATACTGTAAGAATACTGTGTCTCCCATGTTTCAGGGCTCTCCTTGGGAATCCATAGAGAAGTTTATCTCTGGACATAGAATGGAGGAAAAAAATAGAATATTCATGAGCAATGACCTGGTTTGTTTTTATCTCATTGAATACTGTGAATCATAAAGCTGACTGAGTCTCCTTTAAGTTGGCTGCTCAAAACTTAAGATTCACATCCATGGCCCAATTCACTCAAGAATAAAAAATCCCACAACATTTGATGCATATACTACTTGCAATCCCATTTTTTTTAATCTTTCTAATATTCTTCTCCTTTATTCTAATTCCTTCATCTATTTTAAATGTTGGTTCGCTTTTGTTGGATTGTGTGTATCTTGTTAAATAATCTTAGCTCTTATGTTGAATATAATATTTATACAAAAATATAGCCAATAATTAAATATCACCATTCTCAGAGATCCCCCTTTCCCCTCTCACCCTTGGAAGACTCCAGCTTTTGTTTCCTATCTGACAGTGCTACTAATATTTGCCAATCCAGCAGAAAGCTTTACACAAATGAACTGGTGTAATAGGATGTTAACCTACAATAAGAGTTTGTCACATCATAGTCACAGTATGGGAGATCTGCCATTGATTTTTCAGTAAATATGGCAAATGGTGAAAAATATAGTATGTGTTCCTCAGCACTAAATTTTTCAGCGACCATTTTTCTCTTCTGCTGTTTTCTATTCTGCTGTCTTCAGGTGATATTTAATAAAATGCTCTCTTTTCTCAGTATATGAGTTTGTACTGACATGGCTAATAGGGCCCATACTGAAGTTGTTATCTATTTTGCCCATGAATGCATTTATAAAGCTTGCCTTTATTAGTGAGTAAAGCATGAAAAGCAAATTAAATGGTAAAAAAATTACTGTGTCATGGAATTAAAGAGCAAGCATGGACCAAGACTCCCCCAGTTCACTGAGGTTATTCAAATCTTTATAAGCCAATGGATAGCTTCCTGACATCTCAAAAAGTGAAATTCAGAATATGGTGAAAGTGCATGGCAGTTAAAAGGTCTTTTTATTTAGTACAAGTTGCTCCTTTTGGAACTCAGGTACCTTTGCTTATTATCCTGTTCTCTTTAAACATTAAAAAAAAATCACTTTCTAATTTGAACCATTTGGAAGATCAGGTGTGATGAGATCAGGATGTGATTGGAGAAGGCCTACTCTCATAGAAGATGGCATTTGCTTTGAAGAATCACTATGAGTCACTGATCGTCTGACTTGCAAAAGCTCAGGAACCTGATTCTGTCAGCAAGGGGAGAACAGAATTACTGGTCATGGGCAAATGTAATCAACAAAGTTCCCTGAGATTAACACATAGAACTGACTTCTTGGTGGTATGACTAATGCTCTAGCTAGCATCATCTCTCTATTCTAATGTACACAGGGCATCAGAAAATCTATTATTCATGTAGTTATTCCACAGACTTTGAACATCAAGGATGTAAATATATCCAAGATACCAAGTCAATAAAATATATTCTTTGACTTTAAGAAATGCGTAGTCTACGGGTAGACACAGGCATACAAACACAAATTTAATAATGATAGGGCTATATCTGAAAGTCTATACTGTGAATGTTTAAAGACATGATATCAAGTCAGACGCTGTAGTAGGAAAATGTAAGCTTGTGGAAGAAGAATATTTAAAATTTGCTGCCCAAAAGTCCCTCTTCTATAAAAAATGATTGATTGGATCTGATTTCTTTGTATGATTATAGTTTATCTGACAGAGAAGAATCTTCTTTCCCTGTCAATTCTTCCACCTTTATCTACACACATACTCCCATTGTGAAAGCCCACAGTTTTAAAATCGCAACTGCTCATCTCATCTTGCTTAAATGACATAATTAAAAAATAAAAATATTTAATGACTCCCTATTGCCTAGAGAATAAAATCCAAATACAGATTTTGGGATATTATGGGAGGCCTGTACTTCCCACCTTATTTTCTTCATCTCCTTTCTGCTTACTTTATTGTTTTGCTAAGTAAATGGTTTACCTGATTTAGATAGCCAATCAGTCTGTAAATATATATTAAACGCTTAGTATGTGCCAAGCACTGAACTTATGATGGTATACAGCAGATAAACCAAGAGACCATGCTTAGTCTAGAAGATGATTCCTTTTCTATTTGCTTGTTTAAACGCTACTTAGTATTCAATGTATAGCTCAAATTTCACTTCATCCATTATATTGCCTGGGATCTACCCAGGTGAAAAAAATTCATTGCCTGTTACGTATGTATTCCAATCCTTATTCCATTCCTCAATCCCATTTAACTTCTTGTAGCACTTAATTACCATCTGGTTATTTTTGCCTTCACATTTCTACTATCAGGTAAGTCCCCTGAGAGCAGGATTTGTATAAGATTCATCTTGGTTTCCTTTCAGCATTTTAAACACAAGTAGTTGCACATTGCAGAAATGGATAGAACAAATTTTCTTCAGTATTTCTAGAGTTGCAAATCTAAAATTATGATGATTCAAAAAGTCCTCATCACTAAGCTTTGGGTCATCTATGGCTAGAGCTGAACATTTTTATTTTGTAAAAAAAAAAATTAACTTTGCTACTATTCAAATATTCCTTGTCATTTTGGTTTGTATTTATATATTAAAATAAATAAAAATGTACTCTTGTTAGCTGTTTTTCAGCTTCTATTATAGAAAACAAAACTTCTTCCTTTTTAATACCTGCTATACAAATACGTTAGAAGACCATTTCCTCTCAACAGCCACAGTGATTTTCATGGTCCTTCTCGCTATATCATGCTAAGTATGCATCTCATAGGAAATGTACCTTTGAACAGATTTGCTGCTCGGTTGGCTATTGGCTTTAAAAGGGTCCCAAGGTACTCATTTCTGGATAGCTTTACACCTAAAGAAATTAAAATAGAGTGTCTTAGTTTCAAGCTGACCCAAGAGAAGAAGAAAACATGAACCCTAAGGAATTGTCATTTAGGCATTTATGACCAGATCTGTTAAGTTTTACTTTAGCACCTGCTTTTCTCTTTATGTCAGCATCTTGGAAGCAGCAAAGCCATGTGGCTCAGTGGCCACCTTGGAAACATGTGCCTTAAATCCACAGAAAACCCATGTCAATGGAAGAGCCAGAACAGCATCTCCTCCCGAACACTTGGTCCAATTCCTTTATTTTCCTAGATGTAAAACCTACTGTTTCAAACTAACTCTGTTTTCTGTGACTTCATATAGCCTGGCTGCCCTTCCTTTCCTAAGTTTTTATATCTGATACTCTTGGTTACAAAGAATTGCTTCTTTTCTTCTGTCAGATAAGCAACAAACTTGCCCTTTTAAATAATGATTCCCAAGGCTTTCTTGCTCTGGTTCACAAGATCTGATTAATTTTACCCATTTTCTAAGTGTTCTCCCTCAAATTAGTCTGGCAAATATGATAGTCATGAGAATATTCTCAGGCTTTATTCCATTTGGGCTTGAGATGGAGGACGAGCCGTGGTACGACCACCAGGACCTCCAGCAAGGTGAGGGCGCGGTCGCCAGGCCCCAAGGTACTGAGGTCGCAGTACCCCAATTAAATGGTAAATACTCAAAAATACGGGACATCTATTCATTATCAACCACTATTATATTTTATTTATGCTTTCACTGATTAAAACCACGCATGTTTTAAAATGTCCAAATGATGATTTTAATTTCAAGAAGAATTTAACTTATCTGTTTTACTAAGGAAAAAAGCACGATTTCTTCCAAAAACCTGACCAATGATGAAGTTCAGAGACGTTGTTATTACCTACCTAGAAAAAAGAGAGAGGTAGGCTTCAAAATAAAAAATAACTTCTCTTTTTCTCTAAAAAAAAAATTATGAGAGGCATTTCAAGAAGAGTAGCTTTAAATATCAACAAACCTTCTTGATGAATTAGGTAATACTGAAAGGAAAGAGGACTGACCTGACCTGTCAGGAGGAAAAAGTTAAATTCAGGGAGAATAGAGTTTTTGGAGAAAGTAACTCTAATTCTAATAGGATTTTATTCTAAGAATTTGAATCCATAAAAGACTAACACTAGACACCTACACCCACAAAGAGTAGCTGCCAATTATCTGGTGAGTTGAGCAGTTATCTGCTGAATTTAGCCAATTGGAGGAAAAAAATTTTTTCTAGCCTCAAACTCCTATTTTCTCTTCAATAGTAGATTCCTTTTATCTGAAATATCTGGCTAATTAATTCAGTTCTGCACGTCATTTTGCCTGTGTGGACAGAAGTTGACTGTGTCATTCTGATTCAATTCGCAGAGGTAGGGTGGCAGCATTGAGAGGGCATCATTTACGTTAGAGTATCACAGAATGACATTATAGCTCAATGATTGAAAAGAAAATTAGACTAACTTGCACATTCAAACAATTTTTGATTACTTAGGAAAATAGAGGTAAAACCCTGGCATGGATTACTCTAAACCACAGACATCTGACAGAGAATCAAATTAGCCACCAACTCAACTGTTATGAAAATTTCCATTTAAAAGGAGAGTTGTGTTGAATATATTTGTGCGCCAGCTTTGACACTTCTGTAAATGATTTTAACATCTCAAAGCCGAGATGAAAGTCTTATAATCGCTGAGAAATAGAAATATGACCTGCAAACATAAGAGGGTCTTTTTTATTATTCTTAGTAGTAGAGAAATAGGTCCAAACATTTCAAAGTGTTGGTGAGACTGATGCAAGACTGTATATCAACATATAAAAGCAATGACTACAAATTCCTCTCTTCTTGCTTGCTTTGCTCAATCCAAATGTAAATTCAAATGATAAAACTGTAAAACAGTTAAAGGGATATTAACAAAGTCAAGAGGCACAAAACTGAGCCAAGAAATAAATCAGATAATTCATTTCTGAATAAATAGAAAATTTTCAATAAGTTTTTTAAGGAAAAATCATGGTTACACAGGAGAAAATAATACCCCAACCTTAAATAGTCTTTTTTTTTTAACTCCATGCTAGTGCATATTTCTCTCCTGAAATTCAGTAAAACACAATAAGCCTTTCAAAACCTTTAATGATCCTATAAATGCAGGGTTAAAATAATTTAGAAAGCAGTGGGAATCCATTTCTAGGATGGCCATTTACACTAACAACAACCACAAAAAGGTACTGCTGTTGCCTTGCACTGTGGTGACCTTACTTTGTTTGGACTAGAACGTACAAAGAACCAAAGAGATCTTTTATGATGTGGATGTTAAAATGATAAGTTGGCTCATGTGGGGCCAAACCACTGTCTGAAACAATGCAAGTGATAGTCAAATTTCTGCCTCAGAAAATTAAAAAATTATATATTGCTAGAGACCTTTGGTATGTAAACAGCTACAGAACCAGCCAATAAAGAGAAAGGCAAATACCATTCAACAGCAAAGCTAATCTCACCTCAAACCAGCCAGACTGCATTAAATAAATGCCTGCTAGACAACATATTTAGCTGGGGGCTATGAACATCATGTTGTTCTCCAGCAAAAAACCCACAGTATGTTCCAACATTCCACCCCATCCACACATTAACCATAAAACATATCGAAGAGATTATACACAGTCTGCTGTTTGGCAGAACCTAGCAAATTCTCTCCATTTTTAAGCATAAGAAAAGCAAATAAAAAACTAGCTAAGGAATATATATCTTAAAATCTAGAATACAAAAGAAAGGAAAAAATTGATCCAAAGAGACAGAGGGAATGAAAGCTACAAAAAAATATTTTCAACATTAAGAAAAATTAAGAATATATCCATTTTCAAATGTATTAGTTTGTACTCTCAATAAAACAGAAGAAAATATAAATTTTATCAAACCAGATAAGATGAAAGAAAGTGCTATTAAAAGATAAAGTAGACAGCAAACCAACTGCATTAGAAATAAAGACTGGCATCATTTCTGTTTTCCTTCACTTCCATCATTTACTAAAAAGATAAAAATATAGAAACAACAATCTCCATACTTATGAAATGAGGACACAGTCACAATCCCAGGCTTCAGGTTATATTAAAAAAAAAATCTGCCAAATATATTGAATTTAGGATGGAATTGAAGAAGCAGCTTGGGAGCATGCACAAAATTCTACAGTTCTGTTACAGGATGTAGTGTTTCTTGAAGATTCTGGTTGCAAAATCAATGAAAGTCCCAAAGCCCAATCAGAGATCCTTCAGTTAGAATAGATCTGATGGTTGAGCAAAACAAATTTATTCAAACAATGCCTTTGCACACCATGATGCACAAAGGGAAAGCAGAGCCAAAGTAAATAATTCCAATAAGCTATCTATGGAGGAAACAGATAGAGGTAATGCCAAGATAAAGTAGAATCAAGTTGGAGGCAGCTAGTGAAAATGAGATAAATACATGCTGAGTCATGGAACAAAATCAATTAAAATTATAAATTTCACCATGAACCACATATACCTTCTACTCTGGTGAGTGGTAGAAATGTGTCCTTTAAGACAGAAGTGATATGGAAAATATTCTTTAAAATATTTAAAAAATATTTTATACCAATCAAACAGAATAAATCCTGGGCACTCAGAATCAAAGGAAATAGTTGAGATACACATATGAGAAAAGAGGGGGAATATTGTTCCTATTTGCCAATGATATGATTATATACAGGGAAACTCCAAGAGAATCAACTGAAAAATCAGTTAAGTCTTTTATTTTTTAAAAATTTTCTTTACTTTATTGTGTTGGTTTTGCCATACATTGACGTGAATCTGCCATGGGTATACATATGCTCCCCCTCCAGAACCCCCCGCCCTCCCCCGTCCCGATTCTCTCTCCCTGGGTCATCTCGGTGCACCAGCCCAAAGCATCAAACCGGGGCTGGCAACTGATTTCACATATGATAATTAACATGTTTCAATGCCGTTCTCCCATATCATCCCACCCTTGCCCTCTTCCACAGAGTCCAAGAGTCTGTTCTATACATCTGCGTTCCTTTTGCTATCTCGCAGGCAGGGTTCTCATTACCATCTTTCTAAATTCCATATATATGTATTAATATACTGCATTGTTGTTTTTCCTTCTGGCTTACTTCACTCTGGATGATAGGCTCCAGTTCCATCCACCTGAGTAGAACTGATTCAAATGAATTCTTTTTAATGCTGAGTAATATTCCATTGTGTATATGTACCACAGCTTTCTTATCCATTCGTCAGTTGATGGGCATCTAGGTTGCTTCCATGTCCTGGCTATTGTAAACAATGCGGCGATGAACATTGGGGTGCACGTGGCTCTTTCAATTCTGGTTTCCTCGGTGTGTATTGTATGCCCAGCAGTGGGATTGCTGGGTCATATGGCAGTTCTATTTGCAGTTTTTTAAGGAATCTCCACACTGTTCTCCATAGTGGCTGTACTAGTTTGCATTCCCACCAACACTGTAAGAGGGTTCCCTTTTCTCCATATCCTCTCCAGCATTTATTGCTTGTAGACTTGTGGATGGCAGCCATTCTGACTGGTGTAAAGTGGTACCTCATTGTGGTTTTGATTTGCATTCCTCTCATAATGAATGATGTTGAGCATCTTTTCATGTGTTTGTTAGCCATTTTTATGTCTTCTTTGGAGAAGTGTCTGTTTAGTTCTTTGGCCTACTTTTTGATTGGGTCGTTTATTTTTCTAGAATGGAGCTGCAGGAGTTGCTTGTATATTTTTGAGATTAATTGTTGGTCTTGAGAAAGAAGAATGGAACTGGAGAAATCAACCTACCTGACTTTAGGCTGTACTACAGAGCCACAGTCATCAAGACAGTATGGTACTGGCACAAAGACAGAAATATAGATCAGTGGAACAAAATAGAAAGCCCAGAGATAAATCTACACATCTATCGACACCTTATCTTTGACAAAGGAGGCAAGAATATACAATGGAGAAAGACAATCTCTTTAACAAGTGGTGCTGGGAAAACTGGATAGCCACTTGTAAAAGAATGAAACTAGAACACTTTCTAACACCATACACAAAAATAAACTCAAAATGGATCAAAGATCTAATCATAAGACCAGAAACTATAAAACTCCTAGAGGGAAATATAGGCAAAACACTCTCCGACATAAACCAAAGCAGGATCCTCTATGACCCACCTCCCAGAATATTGGAAACAAAAGCACGAATAAACAAATGGGACCTAATTAAAATTAAAAGCTTCTGCACAACAAAGGAAACTATAAGCAAGGTGAAAAGGCAGCCTTCAGAATGGGAGAAAATAATAGCCAATGAAGCAACGAACAAACAATCTCAAAAATATACAAGCAACTCAGTTAAGTCTTGATAATAATTTAACAAGGTATTAGGAACAAAAATCAATAGCTTTCCCATACACAAGTGAGTTAGAAACAATTAGGAAAGGATATATCATATTTTATGAAGTAGCAAGAGAAAAAAAGCCAAAGTAGAGATAAATATGACAAGAAATATGGATGACTTATTTGGGGAAAGTCATTTAAGTTATTAAAGGACTTTAAAGAGGTGAGAGACTAGCCAGATAAGGGCTGTTGTTAAATAAATTAATACTAGATGGATGAAATTCTCTATAAATCAGCATATAAACCAAAAGTGACTTTCATATAAATAGCAGCAAGATTATTGGAAAGAAGATGGGTACCTGATAGCCATCACACAAGTTTTTGGGGATCAAGGTAGCATCTAAGATTAGGATGCATATAAGACAATAAAACATTTCAAAGCTACAGAAATTAAAACATACTCAACAAGCCTCACCCCAAGACTACTTGTAAAATATTTTAGCACATTACTGCTCTACTTCTTTATTTGTATAACTTGATTCTACCTGAAATATATAGTAGATCTACTGAGGAGATTAAATTGCCAACATCTGTTGAGTCATAGAAAAAGCAAGGGAATTCCAAAAAGAAACTACTTCTGTTTCATTGACTATGCTAAAATTTTGACTGTGTGTGGATCACAAGAAACTGAAAAATTCTTAAAGAGATGGGAATACCAGACCACCTTACCTGTCTCCTGAGAAACCTGTATGCAGGACAAGAAGCAACAGTTAGAAACAGACATGGAACAATGGACTGGTTCAAAATAGGGAAAGGAGTATGCCAAGGTAGTATATTGTCACCCTGCTTATTTAACTTATATGCAGAGTACATCAAGTGAAATGCTGGGCTGGATGAATCATAAGCTGAAATCAGGACTGCCAGGAGAAAAACCAACAACCTCAGATGTGCAGATGATACTAATCTAATGGCAGAAAGTGAAGAGGAACAAAAGAGCCTCTGGATGAGGGTGAAAGAGGGAAGTAAAAAAGCTGGCTTAAAAACTCAACATTCAAAAAACTAAGATCATGGCATCTAAGTCCATCACTTCATGGCAAATAGATGGGGAAACAGTGGAAACAGTGACAGACTTTATTTTTGGGGGTTCCAAAATCACTGTAGATGGTGACTGCAGTCATGAAATTAAAAAACGTTTGCTCCTTGGAAGAAAAGCTGACACATCTAGACAGTATATTAAAAAGCAGACATCACTTTGCCAACAAAGGTCTGTCCAGTCAAAGTTATGATTTTTCCAGTAGTCATGTACGAATATAAGAGCTGAACCATAAAGAAGGTTGAGTGCTGAAGAATTGATGCTTTTTAATTTTGGTGCTAGAACAAACTCTTGAGAGTCCTTTAGACACCAAGGAGATCAAACTAAATCTGAAAGGAAATCAACTCTGAATATTCATTGGAATATTCAACTGATGTTGAAGCTGAAGTTTCAATACTTTGGTCACCTGATGTGCAGAGCTGAGTCAATGGAAAAGACCCTGATGATGGGAAAGATTGAGGACAGGAGGAGAAGGAGGTGACAGAGGGTGAGATGGTTGGGTGGCATCACCAACTCAATGGACATGAGTTTGAGCAAACTCAAGGATATAGTGAAAGACAGGGACCCCTGGCCTGCTGCAGTCCATGGGGTCACAAAGAATCGGACATGACTTAGCAACTGAATGAAAACAACAGCAACAAATTGAAGAGTATAGAGAGTTTAGAAGTAGAAATATATTATTCAGTATTAGTTTGTGATTAATCTGGCATATAATGCTCAGTCATGTCCGACTCTTTGCAGCCCCACAGACTGTAGTCTGCCAGGCTTCTCTGAGAAGCCATGGGACTCTGCAGGCAAGAATCCGTGAGTGGACTGCCATTCTCTTCTCCAGGGATCTTCCCAACCCAGGGATTGAACCCAGGTCTCCTGCACTGCAGACAGATTCTTTACCATTTAAGCTATAGGGCAGTCCTTGTAATTAATATTACATTTTAAATCAGGACGGTGGGGGAAAGAGTAATATTACATACAAATAGTGTTAGAAGTTCAGTTTATCATTACAAAAAATATAATCTGTACTAACTCTATATACTAAAAATTTCAGATGGAATCAAGTAATGTAAGCAAAAAATAAAAATATCACAGTAGTAGAAAATTTTTTTAAAAAATAATCTTGGGGTAAGATTGCTTTAAGCAAGTTACAAAGCTTAGAAAACATACAAAAATCACTGCACTTTGTTTGATGAAAAAAATTAATAAGCTCTTACATATAAGAAAAATGTGAATATAATGGACATAAACAAAAATCAGTGAATTAGAAATTTATGAAAATTGCTCAAACTCTCTTCCTTAAAGTTAAGGAAATAATTAAAACTGGAGAGTGCTTCCAAATTTAATTCAGGAAAAGGGAATAAGCTTAATAACATACAGTGATGGCAAACAGCAGGGATAACAGTTTTGTTCAAAGGCCATTGCCTACCATAAACTTGTTGGTAGGCAACTGACACTATCTACATAAATTTAAACTAAACATAAGCTTTTTACCCATCAATTCACTTCCAGAAATCATTTTGTAAGTTGTGGAAATGAAAAACCTATGTCAAGGATGTTCACTGTGGCATTGTTTACAAAAGCAAAAGACTAGGTACAATCCAAATATTCATTCATTCTAGGGAATGACTAAGTAAATTTGTATAATATAAAAGACTAAAAATAGTAATATACAGCAGTTAAAAAGAATGTGGCAGATTTATATATATGAGGATTACATTATGCTAATATCATATACTCAATGTTATTTGAAAGTTTTACCATATGACAGTATTATATTTTATTTTTTAATATCAATTAAAATACACAAATAAAAAATAACTAGGTTACACATAAACATATCCAGAGGGGAAGAAATCCAATTAGCATTCACATATGAGACAGGAAAGAGAGAGGAATAGGTCAAAGAGATGAATATGATAAAGGACAGTAGCAGAGATACACTCAATTACACATTGTCCCTTAGGGCAGTGGCAAAGAGGAAATAGATATTAACATAATATAATGGTAGAAACTCAAATTTATTATTTCATCAAATTTGAGATTTCATGTAAGTCTAAAACATATCATTCTTTTCAAGTGTACTACAAAAGAAAACAAAACACTGCCAATTATACAATGACATAATCCTTTCTAGTCATTGATTGCAAGGTGTATCCCAATTTCTGAGATGTTGAAACTGCTTTAAAAAGTGCATCTTATAATTGTTGAAATACTGCAATAGCCAATACCTAGAAATATCTTGGCAGTACTTTTGAATTTCAAGGATAAACAGCAAATTGTCTCAGTGAACAGGAAAGAAAAAAATTACAAAGAAATAAAAATTAGACCAGCCTTAGCTTTTTTCTTAGTATCATGTGCCAGAAGACATTGGATTTATCTTGAACAGTTTTGAGTAGAGAAGGATGAGATCCAAGAATTTTATCATCTGCCAACTTATTTCTTCTTGGACAAAGGCAATGAAAATATATTCTCAAATAGAAGACTCTAAAAATATATTACGATGTTTCAGAAAAACTTACTCAAAATCATGCTCCTGATGATCACACAGTAAATCAAAGAAGAAATATAAGTCAGAGTATAAAGTACTAAAGTGATTATTAATTTCATTAAATCAGAACTGGATTTACAAATGCATTAAACAAAAATTAAATGTAAAATAAGTAATTCTGAAAGATTTCATATATAATGCCAGAAATATTTATGTATTTACATGACATCTTATCACAAACATTTCTTCTTTGCACTTTTTGGTAACTGCTTGTTTCTTACTCTGGTATCTTTTTTTATCTTTAGCTGAAGACAATATTTAAGATGGTGGCTCAGGCCATTTCAGGGAGTTTTACTCAGTTTTCCTGATATCTCCCATGTATATATGAGGTATATATGTTAATAAACTTCTGTTTATTCTCTTGTTAATCTGTCCTTTATTACGGGGGCTCTCAGCCAAGAACTCAGACTTGTGTGTTTGTGCATGCATACTCAAATCGTGTCCGACTCTTTGAGACCCCATGGTCTGTAGCCTGCCAGGCTCATCTGACCATGAAATTTTCCAGACAAGAATACTGGAGCTGGTTGCCATTTCCTCCTCTAAGGGATATTCTCGACCCAGGGGTGGAATGTGCATCTCCCGAGTCTTCTGCCGTAGCAGTCAGATCCTTTACCACTGAACTATCTGGGAAGCAAAAACTCAGGAGGGTAGAGGAAAAACTATTTTTCCTACCCTATAAAACTATTCCCTATGCAGAAGAACACAGTAAGAAGAAGGAAAAATTTAGAACTTCCCTACATTGATTTATTTGGAACAGCAGAAAATGGAGCACTTATGTGAAATATTCATAATCTTAGAGGTCATTTTCCTCCCCCAAAAGGAGAAGCAACATTACTGGTAGTCAAGAGCTAAAAACCAATAATACAAAGATCTTGGGAAAAAAGGAGAGAAATTGTAGGAAGAGCTGCATTAAGAAGCTCCAGGAGTTTCCTACCATAAGTCTCTAGTACCTGGGCCAAAATACATAACTGTTTATTAGTGTTCATTTAAAAATTCTTGAAATACTCTGTTCTTGGTTCCAGGACTTTGAATTGAACTGGACAGATGATTTAAAAACTCAAGGATAACCTCTCAGGAATGGGCAAGAGAGAACATATCCTAACTAAGGAGATAGAGGACCTTTAACAAATTTGGAGAAGTTAAAGCAAAGCCATGGTTTGTCAATCAAGTATGTAGACAATCCCAGCTATGCTCTTACACCACTGTCATCTTGTTCTTGCTTTACTATTAAATATTGGGTTGTAGTGAAGGGTTACCTAACCTTAGGAATCTCATGTGGATATGATGGAAAGGTGTGTGCAACATGGAGGAATCCTGAACTTCAGCTGCATGGTGCAGTATCTGCCAAATGGAAGACCATGGAAAGAGACTTCTGGCTTCTCAACAAAACTTGTTCATACAGCTGGACTGTGTTTTGCAGCCTTCCTTGCAGTTCAGTGTGGCCGTATAACTGAGTCATCATCAGTAGAATGTGAGCAGTAGTGATGGGAGCCACTTCTAGGGATGCATCCCCCAAACCTTCCATCACCCTCCATGCCCAGGTATCCTGAAAGCCTGTTACTGAAGGCAGCAAAACCTTAGACAACCTGGGTCCCTGAACTGATATTGGATCGGATTTCTTCCCACCACTCCTCTCCACCCTGAAGCCATCTTCCAATTTTATGTGAGCAACAAACAAACTTCTGTTGTGTCTGGGCCATTACTGGTTTTTTTGACCTATATATTTGCAGTTAGCTAACTAAATAACAAGGGAAAGGTCTTGATAGATGGCAGAAAAGATGACCAGCATCTCCAGATTTTTTCAGGTCTTAACTGCTCACAATTTCAGGTGAAAAAAAGACTCTTTTCTTTTAGTAGTCTTAAATTTCACGGAGGAAAGTTAGTTTTGTGGGTGTGTTTTACGTTCATTCCTGCAGCATGGAAGGAGGCAAGGTCAGCTTTCCCATCCCCTATAAGAAAGACAACATGGACTTGATGCTCCACTGGGAAAAGTAAATGTAGTAAATGTGTTACCAGAAGTCGCAAAAGATGCTGATGAAGCAGAAACAACGTGTGAGCAGTAAAATCTGATGTCCCCATATAGATAACATATTTAATATAATATCCCTTTATATCCCTTTAGCATAAGTGGTATGTGTGTGTCTCAAACAGGTAATAAGGTTTACTTTCTATCTTATATTTTGTCTATATTGCCTGAAAATATAAATCTTTTTGTATTTAATATTTTAAAATGTTAATATATATACTTTATGAGGTGACATAGTAGGTCAACTTGTAAAAGTTTTTAAATTGTGAAGCAAGTGATATTAGACAATTTTCCTTACTTAAGATAGTAACTCTGGCTTGTTTTCTCCTACTTCCCAATATTATGTTGCTGATATAATCTAAAGTAAGAGGTTCAGATTATTTTGAAATTATTAATTACTATCAATAGTTAATTAAAACTATTGTTTTCAAGACTATTTAATAGTGTGAAAAAAGACACAATGATATTGTGACAGCATGATCCTAGTGATGAAGCCATATGAAAGCCTGGAAGAAAATAAAACTAATTAAAAGTGGTCACCTTTTACTTTTAGAATTATTGATGATTTTCTTTTTTTTACTTTACTTATATATCTCAAATTTTCTAAATGTTATAACCTAAATATTTTCAAAATAAAAATAAATGAATACCAACCATTGTTCAGTTCCTTCTGGTCTAAAGCATTAATCTTTACTTAACTGTCTCACTCTGCATAATTCGAGGAAAAGAAATGAAATAAGATAGTCAGTCCATATGTGGATAGACTGTGTTATTTCTAGGACCCAGAGGATTTTCCTGAGCTCAGTTTACATTTGTGTTATAGGGAAATGAAGAGGGAAGGAAAACGCAGCATGCGAACAGTGTGAGGCATGTTCAAATCCATTGCTCACAGCAGGGAAAAACAACTGCTTCCTCTCCTGTTTTCAGTGACCTAGCATGTGTGCAGATCACAGTGTCAGAAAAAGAAGCCAAAATTGCCTTCAACACGGCTTCTCTGTTATTCTTGTGCTAGTAAATGCCTAGGCCAGAGGACCCTCTGAGAAACCTGAAGGGCTTGTACAGCCCTGGTTGACTAGGGCTAAAAAGGCTTCAAAGAGGCCTTTGCTTATTTTATAAGAAACACAGGTTCATACTAGGAGTCCTACAACTATCCTAAGCCCTCAGAAATTAATTGCATCATTAATTTCTATTGATGTGACTAAACTCTTTAAAATTATCATCTGACTTTCCACCCCTGTAGACTGGGAGAACTCTTTTGTAAATATCTATAGCTTCTTTGCAAAGAAAAATAATTCACATTTTATTCTTCCCAGATTGACTGTTTACTGCTTCTATCAATTTTCATCATAAAAGCTTTCCATGTAGGTGCCAAGAACAAAGATGGAAATAGGTGAATTTAAATGTTGGTTTATTAAGATGTTTGGAGGGTTTAATTCTTATCTGGCCATTCAAATAGTATTAAAAGGATTAACTTGAATAATATGGGCACATTATAAATACGTTATGTTGTCTCTAATTAATAGGCTCAGATATGAATATAAGATATGTCAAATTATTACAGAATAGACTATGATTACATTATTTTTAAATAATGGAAAGAAAATCCATGAGTCATTAGTAAAAGAGATGACTTTGGAATAAAGCAAACTCATTCAGCAAATATAATGCACTGCAAGACACATTTCCTATTTATATGTACAGTTAATAACATCTATTATGCAGTCTTAGCCCTAGAAGCCAGTGTTTGTTGAGAGAAACCCTTTAAAACAGAAGCTTAATTACATAGTGTTCAAGTTTCTCTGGCAACATCAAACGGGAGAAACTCATTCGTGCTTTAATGAACATTTTTAAAGAGAAAAATAAGTTTTCATGTTGAGAATTCTACAAGTTAGAGAAAGGAGAATGTCTAAGGAAGAAAATTTTAGAAAAAATATTTTTTCAGTATATGACAAAAGCTGTAAAGGGAGAAAATAGATGATAGACAGAGATAGAAACATGTAGATATACATATAGATATAGAGATATAGACTGCAAACGCCTTGGATTTTTATTCCAGGATTTTCCTCTGAGAATTACTCAGGCACATTATAAATGGAAATATTTAATTTCAAGGGAAAGATTCCCCTTCACTTCTCTTTAGCCAGATTACTCCCTAAACACTATAACTATCACATTTTGAAGAAAATCACTGAAGAGACTTAGCAACCATTCTAAGGAAGCAGCATGTAATAACAACTTTCACAACTGGTTATGACCTGACTCACTATTCTAACCAAAAATTCCACAAATTAGTATTAAAAATGATTATCCATGTTCATGGATTGGAAAAATAAATATAGTGAAAATGAGTTTACTACCCAGAGCAATCTACAGATTCAATGCAATTCCTATCAAGCTACCAGAGGTCTTTTTCAGAGAATTAGAACAAATAATTTCACAATTTGTATGGAAATACAAAAAACCTCGTATAGCCAAAGCAATCTTGAGAAAGAAGAATGGAACTGGAGGAATCAACCTCCCCGACTTTAGGCTATACTACAAATCCACAGTCATCGAGACAGTATGGTACTGGCACAAAGACAGAAATATAGATCAATGGAACAAAATAGAAAGCCCAGAGATAAATCCACATATCTATCGACACCTTATCTTTGACAAAGGAGGCAAGAATATAAAATGGAGAAAAGACAATCTCTTTAACAAGTGGTGCTGGAAAAACTGTATAGCCACTTGTAAAAGAATGAAACTAGAACACTTTCTAACACCATACACAAAGATAAACTCAAAATGGATCAAAGATCTAATCATAAGACCAGAAACTATAAAACTCCTAGAGGATAACATAGGCAAAACACTCTCCGACATAAACCAAAGCAGGATCCTCTATGGCCACCTCCCAGAATATTGGAAATAAAAGCACAAATAAATGGGACCTAATTAAAATTAAAAGCTTCTGCACAACAAAGGAAACTAAAAGCAAGGTGAAAAGGCAGCCTCTGGAATGGGAGAAAATAATAGCCAATGAAGCAACAGACAAACAGTTAATCTCAAAAATATACAAGCAACTCCTGCAGCTCCATTCGAGAAAAATAAACGACCCAATCAAAAAGTAGACCAAAGAACTAAACAGACATTTCTCCAAAGAAGACATAAAAATGGCTAACAAACACATGAAAAGATGCTCAACATCACTCATTATCAGAGAAATGCAAATCAAAACCACAATTAGGTACCACTTTACACCAGTCAGAATGGCTGCCATCCAAAAGTCTACAAGCAATAAATGCTGGAGAGGATGTGGAGAAAAGGGAACCCTCTTACAGTGTTGGTGGGAATGCAAACTAGTACAGCCACTATGGAGAACAGTGTGGAGATTCCTTAAAAAACTGCAAATAGACCTGCCATATGACCCAGCAATCCCACTGCTGGGCATACACACCGAGGAAACCAGAATTGAAAGAGACACGTGTACCCCAATGTTCATCGCCGTATTGTTTACAATAACCAGGATGTGGAAGCAACCTAGATGCCCATCAACTGACGAATGGATAAGAAAGCTGTGGTACATATACACAATGGAATATTACTCAGCATTAAAAAAAAATTCATTTGAATCAGTTCTACTCAGATGGACGAAACTGGAGCCCATTGTCCAGAGTGAAGTAAGCCAGAAGGAAAAACAACAATACAGTATATTAACGCATATATATGGAATTTAGAAAGACGGTAAGGAGAACCCAGCATGCGAGACAGCAAAAGGAACGCAGATGTATAGAATAGACTCGTGGACTCTGTGGATGAGGGCAAGGGTGGGATGATATGGGAGAAGGGCATTGAAACATGTTAATTATCATATGTCTAATCAATCGCCAGCCCAGGATTGATGCTCGGGCTGGTGCAACGAGATTTATTGGGGGGAGGGAACAGGGAGGGGGTTCTGGAGGGGGAGCATATGTAAACCCATGGTGATATCATGTCATTGTAAGGCAAAACTAATAAAAAAAAATTTAAATAAAGAGTGGGCTCCCCCTTCCCCAGGGCCCCACCCCCTCCAAACCCCACCTCTGCACTTCGAGGAAACCTGTGCACAGCAACAAAGATCCAGTACAGCCTAAATAAATAAGTAAATGAAAAATTAAAAAAAAAAAAGAAAGCTGTAGTACATACACACAATGGAATATTACTCAGCCATTAAAAAGAAGTCATTTGAATCAGTTCTACTCAGGTGGACAGAACTGGAGCCTATTATCCAGAGTGAAGTAAGCCAGAAGGAAAAACAATAATACAGTATACTAACGCATATATATGGCATTTAGAAAGACGGTAACGAGAACCCTGTTGCGAGACAGCAAAAGGAACGCAGATGTATAGAACAGACTCGTGGACTCTGTGGAAGAGGGAAAGGGTGGGATGATGTGGGAGAACGGCATTGAAACATGTTAATTATCATATGTGAAATCAATCTCCAGCCCAGGTTTGATGTTCAGGGCTGGTGCACTGGATGACCCAGAGAGAGGGAATCGGGAGGGACGAGGGAGAGGGGTTCTGGAAGGGGAACATATGTATACCCATGGCATATTCATGTCAATGTATGGCAAAACCAACACAATAAAGAAAATTTAAAAATAAAAATAAAAAATAAATGATTATCAACTTTTCATGTGGGCTATAGGAGATATAAACCTGATATTATCCAACTTAACTTGGAGTTCTTAGAAGTGGACAAATAGTTTTTATCCTCTGATACAGTGCATTTTATAAGGTAGAGAAATGTCAGACACCATTAAATTCCCTCATTTAAGAAAATACATGCAAAGATGCTAACAGTTCATAACCCACAGCCAAGCTCTAACCTCCAGTCTCTGGATCCATCATTGGCCCACTAACTAGTACATTTATCTGAAAAAGAAATCAACAAAGTTTTGAAAGGAGGAGTATTTATTTTAAGGACAATTTGTTAGAACTTGCCAGAACTGTGTTGAAGGCGAACTTCAGGAAAATCTGAGAACAAAATAAAAATTGACTTTTGTTTTCTCCCCCCACGGGGCACCCTGATAGTGGAAGTGTTAGTCGTTCAGTTGTGTCCGACTCTTTTTGCACCCCCGTGGACTGTAGCCCGCCAGACTCCTCGGTCCATGGAATTCTCCAGGCAAGAATACTGGAGTTGGGAGTCATTCACCTCTCCAGGTGCCCTTCCCTGGCCAGGGATCAAACCCAGGTTCCTGCATTGTAGGTAGATTCTTTACCATCTGAGCCACCAGGGAAGGCTATAGGGCCCTCTACCTCTATAAATGATGCCTCATCCTAATGAGAACCTCTTACGTCAACCCACAGCACTCTCAGGCAACACCTACATCCTCCTTTCTCCCTCCCTACCTCTTCATTATTAATACATTAACTTGCACGATATTGTTAATATCAACTACATTTTACCTTAGTGAAGAGTTCTCTCTTTTTAAAATTGGACTCCTGAAAACACAGTATCATATCTCAAATGAATGACTCCTTTCTTTCATATCCTTTTTGTCATTCTTTCCTTTTTACTTTCAACCAGCTAGGAAGCCAAAGGAGCATACCAAACATTTCCAGTATAAGCCCATCAGTATGCAAGAAAACTAGGTAAATTGTTTGCTTCTTAAGTTTAATGTAGAATAGCTTTCTGCTATTGATAGTGTCTTTGTTTACTCTGATGAAAATACATTTATAAGAATGGTCTATCATTCTGTAGAACGATATCTGTCCTGAAACCTCCAGGACTGTGTCACCAACTGTCGGACTGTGCCTCGGTGTCGCAATACCTCCAATAAAATGAGAACAATAGGCCCACTTTCATCTTTTCCCAGCATTTTGCCTAATTTTTCTGCCTCTTTAACACATGCTGATTTATATATTTCTTCTAAATAAATGACACTTTTGCTCTCCCAGGAAATGGCTCTAGAAGCCACTGATTAAAATGGAATTAAGGCGGAATGTGACTGTTAGAGCCACTGTGGTTCTGCATTCCTGGTATGGCTTTCATACATGATGCTACACGTGAAGACACCAGATATACTCCACGACTGCAGGAGAAATCAAACGGAAAACTAGATCATCATTTACCACTATGGCATTCGATTTTCAATTTCACATCTTGGACTCTCATGGCTGCCTTATTTAGAGTCCTTCTCTTTGCCAACACTTCTTTTGAGCTCTGAGAGATACATCCATCATGATATGCGATTGGATCTGTAACTCGAGGTACTGGAATAATAATCAGAGGTGTATATATAAACTGAAAGCCTCTGTATTTCTCCAAACCATTCTCTGTTGTAGGAATGCTAAAATAATGCTAATGCAAGAAAAGATATTCCACTGTCATTTTAGATTTCAGGCATTGCACATTTGTACCCATGATTATGTCAGAATATACACACAGGCATCATTTAAGAGAGAATTTATTATAAAAGAAAATATAAAAAAACCAAAGCTAGCCTGACCTTGCTTTATTTATTTATTTTTAAATCAGTGCTTGAACTGGAGTTGAATAAATTTGTCCAGCTTAACATGAAATTGTGTTGGTTTGAGCATAAAAAATAAAACTGGTAAGCCTATTCATGTGGCGTGAAAAGAAGAGAATATAAAAGAAACATAAAATATCACTCTTCTGGCATAAAAAAATGCATTGATGTATTTTTTAGAAATCTACTATTAAATAATACTAGGTTTTATGTAAAAAAATAGAGAATTGAAAGCTTCAGAAGCAAAGAAATCCACACTTAATGCTGGAGATGCCTACCTGGGGAGAACAAGGGAAAAGTATAAGAACAGTGATATTTGTAGAGGTTTTTTAGGTCTGAGGATCAGATACATCCAGGCATGAATATAAGAGACAAGAATTAATGAATGTTTATCCTTTTCAGGTTTTTTATAGCCTTGTGAATTTTACTTAACTCTCTTACACCTAGACTTGTGCGCCAAAGAAAAAATACCAACTTTTTTGAAAGATTCACCTAATCATTTATTTTAAACCAACCTGAAATCAATTGATTTCAATTTTGCTTTCTAGATGCAAAGATTAACAGTACTAGGGTAGCATTTCTACATAGCTTGTTCCCTGCTTTTGCAATGCAATATTCAATGAATTCAATCTAATTCAATCAAAACTAAAAAACATAGGCATAAATTGGTTCTCATTAGCATATTTTCTTTACTTTTCAGGTCTATTTGTTTACTATCACGAGTGGATGCTCTTTGGACCATACTTTCAGAGGTGTGTCATAAAGCTGTATGAGTATGACAGCTCAGAAATGGCTAACAAATTAGTTACAAAAAATCACAAATTTCAGGAAAGGACTATTTAGTTATTTAATTCATAGCCTTTCCTCAGAACATATTTGGTGAAACATTACAGAAAAGATGAGACACAATTCCAGTTCAATTCAGTTCAGTTGCTCAGTCATGATAGACTCTTTGCCACCCCAGGGACTGCAGCACGCCAGGCTTCCCTGTTCATCACCAACTCCCGAAGCTTGCTCAAACTCATATCCATCCGGTCAGTGATGCCATCCAACCACTTCATCCTCTGTTGTCCCCTTCTCCTCCTGCCTTCAATCTTTCCCAGCATCAGGCCCTTTTCAAAGGAGTCAGTTCTTTGCATCAGGTGGCCAAAGGATTGCAGACTTCGGTATCAGTCCTTCTGATGAATATTCAGGACTGATCTCCTTTAGGATGGACTGGTTGGATCTCCTTGCAATCCAAGGGACTCTCAAGAGTCTTCTCCAACACCACAGTTCAAAAACATCAATTCTTTGGTGCTTAGCTTTCTTTACAGTCCAACTCTCACATCCATACATGACTACTGGAAAAACCATAGCCTTCACTAGATGGACCTTTTCTGGCAAAGTAAGGTCTCTGCTTTTTAACATGCTGTCTATGTTGGTCTTAGCTTTTCTTCCAAGGAGCAAGGCATCTTCTAATTTCATGGCTGAAGTCACCATCTGCAGTGATTTTGGAGCTCCCCCAAAATAAATTCTGCCACTGTTTCCACTGTTTCCACATCTATTTGCCATGAAGCGATGGGATAGGATGCCATGATCTTAGTTTCCTGAATGTTGAGTTTTAAGCCAACTTTTTAACTCTCCTCCTTGGAGATACAACCTCCAAGACTTGATTTATTTCTAAATGGTCCTCTAAGGCATATATTTGAGATGAAAAGGCTCAGAATCTACAAGCTGGAAGTTCACTAAGCAATACTGAGTTAAAATTTTAACGGGAAATCCTCCACCAATTTTTTCAATCTCTGACCCTCTCTAAGTTCAGCTGCAGTTATTTTTTTAAAGAAGAAAGGGGAAAAAAACAACAGGTAATAAGATCAGATTGTAGTTACAATATCTAGCCTAGTAGGAATTTTCAGCTTTAGGTTATATATTCCAGGAAATAGAAGTTTATAACACAAACAGTGACAGAACCTTAATTATGGCATTGCAAAGGGCAATGCTGCAATATAAAGGAACTGTTCCTGAGATGAGTTGCTTCATTTCTGAGTAAAATCTGGTCTAACCACTCAAGATGAGGGTGGTGCAATGACTCAGGTCCTCATTGGTAACAGAATCTGGTATGTATTTTATGAAATTAATTGTCATCTTCCATTCCTTCCTTTCTGACTAAGCCTCACTTCATTCTGTACCAAGAAGAAAAGAAAAGGTCATAAAGAATGAAGCAATGGCATCTTACTTTTGGGACAAAATCTGTTTTCCAACATGTGTATCAAAGAATCAGTGAAGCTAGAAAGGACCATTTGATCCAGTCCTTCTGTCTCTCTCCAGACAAATTCTAAATATTCTAAGACAGAATGGGAAGGAAGCCCATAGCTCACTTCTTCAAATGAGGGAGGGATAATTCATATCCTTCCTTAAAAGCCCATGCTAGGTATAAAGTCAAGAAGTTTGTCAAGTAAAATACAATTCTTATTTGCAACCAATCTGACCTACTCACACTATTGTCTGTAAACATGAAGTGTCCTCTATAAACATACTTCAAACATTTGGAGGAATTTATGAAGCCATCCCTTGGTTTTCTCCATCTGTCAAACAACTCAAAGTCTCCTAGCATTTTTTAGCACAGTGAAGGGTCAAATTCCTAAACTTTTTGTTTTGGTTTTCATTTTTCCCTGAACACTTCTTGATATTTCCACATTTCCCTTGCTAGGTATATTTATCATTATAACCCAAACAGCTAACACAGTGCCTAGTCCACAGCAGGCAATGAGTAATTGTTTTTGAGTGAACAAATGTCAAGGACTACATGATAGATGCCCCAGTATACATTAAACAGCAAACCAATCAAAGAATAATACTTTTGTGTTTGTTTGTTTCACATTCCAAATAGCCATCTCATCAGCTTCAGTTTCATTAAATTAATCTAACTAAAATACAATTAATTCACTGTCTTTCTTGGTTTAAATGTTACACTGATATATGTAAATTATGCATCTACCCAACAGCAGTTTTATGACACAATGAAGTCACATTTTTTATCTAAAAAAAACAATATTTTCAGAAAGCATATAAATTAGAAGTGGTCATTGTTTTACTCATAGGAAAGCAAAGCTGAACAGATGTAAAACAATGCATTCATAGATGGCTGTGGTATGCATCCCATTCTTAGTTCAGTCTAGGTCTTAGAACTCTGAACATCTGCAGCAGTTTGCTGGGATGCCAGCATCACAGCTAGGACAGTTCTGGCTACTCAGCCCCTATTGATAACCTATTGATAACAAAGAGTCACTTAAGAGTCTCCTGCAAAGCAAAATATAGCCCACCTTGTTTCAGATTCACACTGGAAAAGAAATAGAGGAAATGGGAAACAGAGGAAGTCAGGGACCCTATACCAAACCAAGACTTGCTCCTGATGGTTGTTTCTCTATTTCCTTCCCACAAACCAAGAGAAATTCCTGGATTTCTACTGTCTTGAAAAAGAAAAGTGTCTTTCTTAGGCCATAGTGCACTCTCTAACCAAGCACCAAGACTAACCAAGTCCCTCAGGATTTCTCCAGGAAAAACAAAAACAAAAGCCGGCCAGTGCTCTCAACAAGGGCAGTTGTCCTCTCTCAAGCATTTGGGAAACAAGAATATAACGGGATCACCTATGCTGTATTACCTATGGGTACTACTTACAAATAAAAGAGGCAAATGTTTTTTTCTGTCTGAATCTGAGACACTGAATCATTCAATGTAAAGGAAAGGAAGGAAGGAAAAACACCAAGAGGGTAAATGCTCGTTAGTTGACTGTATGATTATGTACATCAGAGTGGCATTTTGCATAATTTTACAGTTAGGAGCATTTTGGTTAGTTTTAATATGCATGCTTGTAATATATGACTTTGAAAATGAAAGTAGTAGTCACTCAGTCATGTCTGACTCTTTGCAACCCCATGGTCTGCAGCCCTCCAGGCTCTTCTGTCCATGGAATTCTCCAAGTGAGAATACTAGAGTGGGTAGCCATTCCCTTCTCCAGGGGATCTGCCCAATCAGGAACCAAATCCAGGTCTCCTGCACTGCGGGCAAATTCTTTGCTGTCTGAGCCACAGGGAATCCCATATAGCACTTTACTTATATATAATTTTATGCAATATTTTTTTAAAATTTCCTTTTGCATTCTTTTCTGGAAAAGTGAAAGGGTAGTTTATGTTCAAATCCTCACCAAGTACTGGCACCTGGACAGAAGGAAGGAAGGGAAGGAGAAAGAGAAGGAAGTAAAAAA
Organism: Antilocapra americana; assembly: GCA_007570785.1. Taxonomy (NCBI): domain Eukaryota; kingdom Metazoa; phylum Chordata; class Mammalia; order Artiodactyla; family Antilocapridae; genus Antilocapra; species Antilocapra americana. The sequence goes on along the minus strand of ML661889.1, from coordinate 2,214,936 downwards.
AGGCCTTTTTAAATGTTTAAATTTGGGGATAAGCTCTAGGTAAGTAGTCCTCTGCCTGATTCTTTTACACAGTAAAATATTTCTGACTGGAACAAATTAAAGGATGTTTAAAATGTTCAAATGTAGATAGATTTCTAGAGGAAAACCTAGAGTTTCCATAATATTATAAGTTAGATCCAGGATAAAATATGCCCAGCTACTACTAAGGTGATCAATATTCCAAATTAGATATAGAGATAGAAATTAGAAACACTTATAGATACATACCTATCAATCTGTGTTTATGTATGAAACATTTACAGCCAGCTTATATCAAACAAAGCTTGCACCCAAAGTACTGAATTTATCACTGATCATGGAATTTCCAAAATTTGTGCACTTTTTATGTACTTTGTCCTTTAAATTTAAGATGGCATGTGACAGACTTCTTTTGATATGATACTATATTCTGAGATAGAACACAAAATCTTTCCATTTTGATTTAAAGTCTATCAGCATTATGGCTACAAATAAGAATAAAGGCTTTACAACAAAGAATTTCAATGATTATTATATTTTACCTTTTTGTCACAAATGATAATGACCATTTGAGGACGGTCGCTACATTCACAAATAGTACTGTATGAGAACAATGATATAGGTTAGAAGAAAGCATACACACTACTAAAAAGGCTTACTTTAAAAGGGAAGAGTTGACTGCACTTCTGGACTTGATTCTAGCAACACAAAAATCCTCAAACATGAAATCTGAGTTGGCTGTTGATAATATCATGTTCAGAAGCTTGACATTTCATAGATCAGCCACCTGCCATTCGTGCTTCCCCACACCCTGTTCAAACTTGCTCAAAAGAATCTCATATACTTTAATCCTCAGAACCTTGAAAGATGATCAGTGTGCCACAGGCACTAAACCTGTAAACTTTTTTTAACCTCTCCATTAAATACCAGGAATCTTAGTCTGATCCTGGCAAGTGACCTGGGTAAAGATTTTGGTGCCCATGTGAGATACATACATTTTTGAGTTTCACTGCTAGTGCTTGCTCACTGTTGGTAAATGCCAAATGCATCTGGGGAAAGAGTTTTGAAAACAACTCGACAGCATGAAAAGTTCCAACAATAAAACAGAACTCTTTACATTGCAAAGCCAAACAAATAACTCGGGAAAGTGTAATTGAATAAATCCTGAGCTTCAGTGCAGATGGCTGTTTTCACTGTCTATGCCTGGATCTGCTGAAGGTTCTTTAGTTCCAGTGTGTGTACGTGTCTGTGTGTGCGTGTGTGTACAGGGCTTTTTTTATATGAGATTTGGCATATTGCATGTGGCAGGCTGTTGAAAAATGAATAAAGACAGGAGGAAAAAGGCAATGTGTGTCCCATTGGTAATGAAGGCAAGCCAGGTTGCTGACTGCCCATGTGCCAGTTCTCCAGGATTGCCCACGGGCTCCCAAGATCATTTCCTTGCCCCCAGATTTTCATGTTGAATTATCACTCACGATCTCTAAGTGAACATGCCTCTTATTTTATTTAAGACACACTGGGCTCTGGTGTTTGACTTCCTGCTAGGCGATACAATATTTAGTATATGCTCCTTAAACAAATGGGAAGAAGTGAAAAATGACCATATAAGCATAATTCCAAATTTATTTTTTTCTATCTTTGCAGAGATATCTTTGCCCTAAGCTTTCAAGAGGCAGACATCAAGTGTAAAGCATTTGTTCTGTGCTGAATTTGCCAAAGAAACTCTGACCACAGATGTCTACAAGGATTCATCAGGAGCTTTAGGCTATGGCCTCATGGCTTTGGCCTGAGGCAAGGCTAGGGGCAAAGAACTTTTCATGTGGGGGGTAAAGAATAAAGTAGAAACTCATCATGCCTGGATTCTTACATTTGCTCTAACTGGTACCCAGAAGCCTCTCTCTAAAATATGGCTTGTCTGTTCCTGTGCTGTTGTTAAAACAGAAATGAGCAGCATCATAGCTTATTTGTGACCTACTTAGGAGGAATTCATATTTGTCTACAATGGCCAAAAGGAAGAGAGGTTGAAAAGAACAAAAATGATTTCTCTCAATATGATAGCCAAAAGGAATATAGGTTGAGATGAACAAAAATACTTACTTTTTCCTTACTATGTGGATGTCACACTTAGTTCAAATGATCATCTCTATTTTTATGTGGTTATCAATTTTTTTTAATTTTGTATGTTTGGTCATGAGATAATGTTTTATATGATATAGTAATATTTTTAAATAAAAGATCTGCACATTTAAATAATAAACTCTTGTCCCTTTTTTATTTCTTTAGCCCCATCAAGAACTGTAAAAAGAAACTGCTAGGTTGCTTATTTGTTAAGTGATTCTTAACTCATCTCTGATTCAAAGGATGCTCTTGTCAGAATACAGGCCTGTAAATAATTAATGGTGTTTTTAACTTTTGATCTCCAGCCACAACATTTTTTAGGCTCAAATCATGACTCTAACCACTTGCAAAACAGAAGGATAGAGCATTTGACAAAGTTCCAGAAAACTCTGTGTGTTATAGAAGCGGTGATAGTAGTTTGTTTTCTGAGTTGTTTTCTAGGTTTCCATCCGTCTCTGACTTCCCTAGTCCCATTCTGCAAGAGAACAGTGGCTTTAATAAAAATGGTGTGAGAGGATGAAAGCAGGTAGTACAATAACCTCTCAAGTATGATCTTTTCAGTAGAATTATGTGCTCCATTTCAAAGCCCACTTCTTTGGAAGAAAAAGCATATTCCTAGAAAGCAATAACTGAGAAACAGTTTATTATTCCTGCAAATAGTGTCATGGGTAGGCTAGGAAACCAGCTCTCAGCAAACCTGAAACCAAATGTCAAAACACATGTGACATCCCATAAAACTTTATCATTGCAAATGTGTTTTCTAGAAACTTCAGGTGTTCTATGCAACTATATCAAGTGATACTAGATTCAAGATAAATTAACTGTAGACTTTCAACAGTCCAGTCTTTAAAACAATACCTCCAACAGACAGGGAGAAATATATAACCTAAAAGAGTGAAGGTACAGGCACAATAGTGGCCTATTAACCATACTTTCATACCTGAATGGTTGCTCTGCCTCAATGCTGCTAATCTGGTGGAATTAATATAGTTAATCTTTAGGAATTTAAGTCTGTAGTTCAAGATCTAAATAAAACAGTTTTAATTCACTTTTGACTTGACCACACATTGAGCTCAAATAGATTTAAGCCACTTTGCCATTACCAATTTCATAGGTTAAAAATAAAACACAGGGCAGGTCAATCTTGGAATGGAAGAGTCATTTACATGCTTCACTAAAATGGTTATCGAGTACTCTTATGAGAGGTTTCTTTTCTCATAATTCCAACTCTGATATATCACTGTAAAATGGGGTTGAAACTGAAGGGAAGAATTTATTTAGAATCTTCCAACCATTCTCTGTAATTTTTCCCAAAATTATAAAAATTTCCAAAAGTACAAGAAAGTTGAAAGAACTGTAACCACTCATATAGCTAACCCTGATACTCTACAATTAATACTCTTCTATTTTGACATATTATATATCTATCCATCAAACTAGCCTTCTATGTATCTATCAGTTCATGTTTTGTTGTAATTCAAAGTTAGTTGCAGACATCAGTATATGTCATCTCTAAACATGTCAGCATGTAGGTCATTAACCAGAGTTTAATATCTGATTAACTTTTTTATATTAGGTAAAATTTATGCATCATGAATTGCATAAATCTTAAGTGTGCCATTCTTTGAGTTTTGAAATTTCTTATACTTGGATAACCAAAATCCCTATCAAAATAAAGAAAATGTAATTCTAGAAAATTCCCTCACGTCCCTTCTCAGTCAATCTCCACTGCAAACAGCTCCAGAGGCAATGACTACCATGATTATTTTCACCATGCATTTGTTTTGCTTATTCTTAAAATCCATATAAGCAAATTATAAGATATGAACTTTTAGTATAAAGCTTCCTTTTACACAGCACAATGTTAAGGAGAATTTACCCATGTTGGTGCTTGAATCAGTTTCTCACTCTTTTTATTGCTGAAATCTTTCCATTGCATGAATATACAATGGTTCAGTTTTCCATCCTCTTGTCCAGTTTTGTGCTACTCTGAATTGAGCTATAGTGAGAATTTCTGTACAAGAATTTTGTTGATCTAGGCTTTCATTTATCCAGGGAGAATATCTAGGAATGGAATTTCAGGGTCACAGGGTAGGCATATGTTTAGCTTGATATTAAATTACTAGAGATTTTTCCAGAGTAGTTATACCATTTTATACTCCATCAAATGTATGAGATCACTAGTTTCTCCTCTTTATTTTCAGACAATCTGGTGGGGAGATAATGGGATCTCACTGTGATTTTACTTGTACTTTCCTGATGACAAATAATATGAGTACTTTTTCACATACTTATCAGGTATATACCTTACTCTGGGGAGCATCTATTCAAGTATTTTGCCTGTTTTTAACTGGGTTGGTTGCATTTTTATTCTTGAGGGGTTCTATATACACTCCTGAGAGGAGCCAGCCATAAGTTTTGCAGATACTTTCTCCCATTCTTTGACTTGCCTATTTGTTTTCCTAATGATGACTTTTGATGAACAGAAGTTTTAATTTTGATGAAGTCTAACATTTTTTTAAAAAGGTCATTGTTTTTTGTGCTTGAAGAGATTTGCCTATCAGCAAGACAAAATATTTTCATTTGGAAAGTTCATGATTTGAACTTTTATGTGTAAGTCTATGATTCCCCTCAAATAATTTACTATTATTTGTGGTGAGAGACAGAGCTTAGCCTCTCACTGTGTCTCTTTGTCTGTCTGTGTCATTCTCTCTCAATAGGTGGATGAAAGAATAGACAGACGAAAGACACATGGATACGGGAAGTGAACGTGTTAGTCACTTGGTCATGTCTGACTCTTTGTGACTCCATGGACTTTAAATATACCAGGCTCCTCTGTCCATGGCATTCTCCAGACAAGAATACTGGAGTGGGTTTTCAGTCCCTTAGAGATACATAAATACATACACGCATACATAGATAATCCTGGAACAAATATATATCATTGTTCAGAGTCATTTGTTGAAAAGAATAAGGTTTTCCCACATATAGTCTTACCCCTTTGTTAAAAATCAGATGACTAATTAACCATATATATGTGAGGGATTTTTTCCTGTATTTTCTATTTTGCCCCATTAATCCATATGTGTACCCTTTCACTGGTACCACAATGTCTTGATTAACATCACTTTATAAAGAGTCTTAAAATGAAATAAATATTCCAACTTTGTTCTTTTTAAAAATGTTTTGCAAATTCAATTTAATCCTTTAAACTGAGTTTCCATATACTTTAGAAGAGATAGAGACTGCAGGATTTTCTGTCTTGGCTACTGTATGCTGGACTGCAGTTTGACAGTGATGCTGTCCTCTTCTCAAAGCCATAGTTCCTTTTTCTTATAGTTACAGCTACATTCATCCTGGATTAGGTCCTCCAGCTCTTACTCCTTCAGGCCAACGAGTGGTAACGATTCATTGCTGTTGATTTTTGCCTTCTCTTGTTGATTATTCTTAATTCTGTCCACACTTCTGGAAATTGTCCTGTCATTAAATGTTCAATACAGATCCTCTTCAACCACTATATTTAAGTATATCAAATCTTTACAAGGCTAGCTCCTTTATCTTTTTATTTATTTTTCATTAAAAAATTTTTTTACTGGAGTATAGTTGAAAAAACTACTAGAGGAGGGAATGGCAAACCACCCCAGTATACTTCCCATGAGAACCTAATGAACTGCATAAAAAGAAAAAAATATATGACACTTAAAGTTGAGTCTCCCAGGTTGGAAGGTGTCTAATGGGAAGAATGGAGAACAACTGCTAATAGTTCCAGAAATAATAAAGCAGCTGGGCCAAAGCAGAAACGACTCTCAGTTGTGGATATGTCTGGTGATGAAAGCAAAATCCAATGCTGCAAAGAATAGTATTGCATATGAACCTGGAATGTTAGGTCCATGAATCAAGGTAAATTGGACACAGTCAAGCAGGAGATAGTAAGAATAAACATCAACATCTTAAGAATCAGTGAACTAAACAGGAATGGGTGGATTTAATTCAGATGACCATTATATCTACTACTGTAGGCAAGTATCCCAAGGAAGAAATGGAGTAGCCCTCATAATCAATGAAAGACGCAGTACTTGGGTGCATCCGCAAAAATGAAAGAATGATCTCGGTTAGTTTCCAAGGCAAGCCATTCAACATCACAGTAATTGAAGTCTATGCCCCTACTACTGATGGTGAAGAAACTGACGTTGATCACTTCCATGAAGACCTAGAAGACTTTTGAAAACTAACATTAAAAAAAGTTCTATTCATCATTGGGGATTGAAACGTAAAAGTAGAAAGTGAAGAGATACCTGGGCTTCCCTCATAATTCAGTCAGTAAAGAATCTGCCTGCAATGCAGGAGACCCGGGTTCGATTCCTGGGTCAGGAAGCTCCCCTGGAGAAGGAAATGGCAACCCACTCCAGTATTCTGGCCTGGAGAATCCTATGAACAGAGGAGCCCGACAGGCTGCAGTCCATGGGTTCTCAAGAGTCAGACACGACTTAGCAACTAAACCACCACCACCAAGAGATATCTGCAGTAACAGCCAAGTTTGGCCTTGGAGCACAAAATGAAGCAAGGCAAAGGCTAACTGAACTCTGCCAAGAGAATGCACTATTCACAGCAAAAACCCTTTTTCAACAACACAAGAGATGACGTTATACATAGATATCACCAAATGGTCAGTACGAAAATCAAACAGTTTATATTCTTTGCAGCCAAAGATAGAGGAGCTGAATATAGTCAGCAAAAACAAGACCTGGAGCTGACTGTGGCTCAGATCATCAGCTTCCCATAGCAAAATTCAGGCTTAAATTAAAGAAAGTGGGGAAAACAACTCAGCCACATATGACTTAAATCAAATCCCCTATGAATATACAGGGGACGTTATGAATAAATTTAAAGGATTAGATTTTTTCAAGAAAACCAGAAATACCAAGGGAATATTTCATTCTAAGATGGGCACAAAAAGGGACAGAAATGGTATGGACCTAACAGAAGCTGAATAAGAGGTGGCAAGAATACACAGAAAAGCTATACAAGAAAGATCTTCATGACCCAGATAAGCATGATGGTGCGATCACTCACCTAGAGCCAGACTCACCTAGACCAGACATCCTGGAATGCAAAGTCAAGTGGGCCTTAGAAAGCATCACTACAAAGAAAGCTAGTGAAGGTGATGGAATTCCAGTTTAGCCATTTCAAATCCTAAAAGATGATGCTGTGAAAGTGCTGTGCTCAATATGCCTGGAAATTTGGAAAATTCAGCAGTGGCTACAGGACTGGAAAAGGTCAGTTTTCATTCCAGTCTCAAAGAAAGGCAATGCCAAATAGTGTTCAAACTACCACACAATTGCACTCATCTCACACACTATCAAAATAATGCTCAAAATTCTCCAAGTGAGACTTAAACTGTACAGTAACTGAAAAATTTCAGATGTTCAAGCTGGTTTTAGAAAAGGAAAGGAATCAGAGACCAAATTGCCAACATCCGTTGGATCATCAAAAAAGCAAGAGAGTTCCAGAAAAACTTTTACTTCTGCTTTATTGACTACGCCAAAGCCTTTGACTGTGTGGATCACAACAAATTGGAAAATTCTTCAAGAGATGAGAATACCAGACCACCTGATGTGCCTCCAGAGAAATCCGTATGCAGGTCAAGAAGCAACACTTAGAACCAGACATGGAACAGACTATTTCCAAATTGGGAAAGGAGTACGTCAAGCCTGTATATTGTTACCTGCTTATTTAACTTATACGCAGAGTACCTCATGTGACATGCAGGGCATGGATGAAACATAAGCTAGAATCAAGATAGCAGGGAAAAATATCAGTAACTTCAGGTATGCTGATGACACCACCCTTATGGCAGAAAGCAAAGAAGAACTATGGAGCCTCTTGATGAAAGTGAAGAGGAGAGTGAAAAAGTTGGCATAAAACTCAACATTCAAAAAACTAAAATCATGGCATCCGGTCCCATCACTTCATGGCAAATAGATGGGGAAACAGTGGCAGACTTTATTTTCTTGGGCTCCAAAAATCACTGCAGATGGTGACTGCAGCCATGAAACTAAAAGACGCTTGCTCCTTGGAAGATAACCTAAGACCAACCTAGACAGCATGTTAAAAAGCAGAGACATTACTTTGCCAACAAAGGTCCATCTAGTCAAAGTTTTGGTTTTTCCAGTAGTCATGTGTGGATGTGAGAGTTGGACTATAAAGAAAGCTTAGTACCAAAGAATTGATGCTTTTAAACTGTGTTGTTAGAGAAGACTCTTGAAAGTCCCTTGGACTGCAAGGAGATCCAATCTTAAAGGAGATCAGTCCTGGTGTTCACTGGAAGGACTGATGCTGAAGCTCAAACTCCAATACTTTGGCCACCTGATGTGAAGAACTGACTCACTACAAAAGACCCTGATGCTGGGAAAGACTGAAGTCAGGTGGAGAAGGGGACAACAGAGGATGAGATGTTTGGATGGCATCACCGACTGGATGAGGATATATTTGAGCAAGCTTCCGGAATTGGTGATGGACAGGGAAACCTGGCGTGTGTGGGGTCACAAAGAGTCAGACTTTTCTGAATGTCTGAACTAAACTGAAATGATATGCCTGAAGAACTATGGACAGAGGTCCATAATGTTGTACAGGATGCCATGAATGAAACTATCCCAAAGGATAAAAAAAGCAAGAAGGCAAAGTGGTTGTCTGAGGAGGCTCTCCAAATAGTTGCAGAGAGAAGAGAAAATCAAGGGAGAAAGGGAAAGGTACACCCAATTAAAGGCTGAGTTCCAACAGATAGCAAGGAGAGACAAACAAAATCCTTCTTCAATGAACAATGCATAAACAGAGGAAAACAACAGAAGGGAAAGACTAGAAATCTCTTAAGGAAAACTGGAAGTATCAAGGAAATATATTGCCCAAACATGGGCACAATAAAAGACAGAAATGGTAGAGACCTAATAGAAGTAGAAATGATCAAGAAGAGATGGAAAGAATACACAAAGAATGGTACAAAAAAGATCTTAATGAACCAAATAATCATGGTGGTGTGGTCAGTTAACCAGAGCCAGACATTCTGGAGTGCGAAGTCAAGTGGGTCTTAGGAAGCAGTGCTGTTAATAAAGTTAATGGATGTGATGGAATTCCAGTATAGATATTCAAAATCCTAAAATGTTGATATATCAATGTGTTGCACTCAATATGTCAGCAAATCCAGAAGACTCAGCAGTGGCCACAGGACTGGAAAAGGTCCTCATTCCAATTCCCAAGGAGGGCAGTACTAAAGAACATTCAAACTGTCAGAGAGTTGTACTCATCTCCCATGCTAGTAAGGTCATGCTTAAAATTTTGAATGCTAGATTTCAGGATTACACAAACCAAGAACGTCCAGAACTTCAAGCTATGTTTAGAAAAGGCAGAACCAGAGATCAAATTGCCAACATCCACTGGATCACAGAAAAAGCAAAGGAATTCCAGAAAAAACATTTACCTCTGTTTCATCAACTACACTAAAGCCTTTAACTGTGTGGATCATAACAAACTGTGGAAAGCCCTTATGGATATGGAAATACCAGACTTTCTTGCCTGCCTCCTGAGAAACCTGTTTGTGGGTCAAGAAGCAACAGTTAAAACTCTGTATGAAACAACTGATTGGTTTGGTTCAAGACTGAGAAAGGAGTACAACAGGGCTATCTCTTGTCACCCTTTTTATCTAAGTTGTATGCTTAGCACATTTTGAATAATGTCAGGCAGGATGAGTTACAAGCTAGAATCAAGATAGGCAGGAGACATATTAACAACCTTAAATATGCGGATGATATCACTCTAATGGCAGTAAGTGAAGGGAAACTAAAGAACCTCTTTATGAGGGTGAAGGAGGAGACTGAAAAAGCTGGCTTAAAACTAAATATTAAAAAAACTAAAATCACGGCATGTGGCCCCATTACTTTATGGCAAATAGAAGGGGAAAAGTTGCAAGCAGTGACAAGATTTCTTCTTCTTGGGCTCTAAAATCACTGTGGATGGTGGCTGCAGCCATGAATTCAGAAGACAATTGCTTCTTGGCAGAAAAGCTATGACAAACATAGATAGTGTGTTGAAAAGCAGACATCACTCTGCTGACAAAGGTCTGTATAGTCAAGACTATGGTCTCCCCAGTGGTGATGTACAGTTGTAAGAGCTGGACCATCAAGAAGGCAGAGCACCAAAAATTGATGCCTTTAAACTGTGGTGCTGGAGAAGACACTTGAGAGTCCCTTGACAGCAAAGAGATCAAACCAGTCAATCTTAAAGGAAATCAACCCTGAGTACTCATTGGAAGGATTGATGCTGAAGCTGCACTCCAGTATTTTGGTCTCCTGATATGAACAGTCAACTCATTGAAAAAGTCCCTGATCCTGGGAAAGATTGAGGGCAGAAGGAGAAGAGGGCATCAGAGGCTGAGATAACTGGATGGCATCACTAATACAATGGACGTGAACTTGGGCAAACTCCAGGAGATGGTGAGAGACAGGGAGGCCTGGCATGCTGCAGCCCATGGGGTCACAAAGGAGTCAGATATGACTGGGTGACTGAACAACCAGTAGTTGATTTATAATACTGTGTTAGTTTTAGGTATACAACAAAGTGAATGAGTTATAGATACACATATATTCAGACCTTTTTTTTTTTAGATTTATTTCCCATAGAGGCCTTTACAAAGTACTGAGTAACATTCCCTGTGCTATATACAGCAAGTTCTCATTACTTCTCTATTTTATAGATAATAGTATATATATATGTCAGTCCAAATCTCCTAATTCCTCCCTTCACCTGTCCTTATCCCCTGGTAACCATAAGCTGGTTTCTACATCCATGACTCTTTGGTTTTGTAAATTTGTTCATTCGTATTCTTTTTTAAGATTCCACATACAAGTGACATCATATGACATCTGTCTAGGTATGACTTACTTCAGTCGGTATAACAATCTCTAGGTCTACCCATGTGGCAGCAAATGGCACTATTTTGTTCTATTTAATGGCTGAGTAATATTCCATCATATATATGTACCACATCTTCTTTACCCACTTCTGTTGATGGACATTTAACACCAATTTAAATATCAGTTCCTTAGAGGTGACCAACCTCTCCGTTAAGGTAGATCCAACACCTCTCATGCTTATCTACATTCCTACACTTCTCCATCACAGAATTTTGTTCAATTTCTTCATATCTTATCAGAATTACTTATTGCTTATCTTTTTATTTTATATTGCCAGTTAATAATCTAGATAGTAAATTCTAAATGGGCATGAATTATATCTATTTCATTCATCACTACATAGCCAGTAAATATCAAAGTGCTTAGAAAATATAAGCCAATTAAAGAGATATTTATTGATTTGGCAGCACCTTAAGAAAGAATTTTGAAAGATTTTGTGCTGATAGGTTCCACTAAATTTCAGTAGTAGTAATTGAAGCCATCACTATTAACAATATAGAAGGTGAAAAAGTACACAGCAATTATCTTACTTCAAGGGACAATAGATGAGTGGGGAAGACAAAATGCATTAAGGAGGATACGAAATCCTTTCAAGAATTTTCATATAACAAAAAATTCAGCTCTGTAAAATAAAATTTAAAAAATATTCATACCACTAAAAAACAGGCAAATAAATACTTTTAAAAATAAGTTAGGTTTTTAAATGTATAAATACTACCAAATGATTTTTTTCCTACTTTGAGATCTATTTTTCTGTATTTAAGAAGAGCAATTCTTTCCTATGTGACTTTGAGTGTTTACAAAAATGCTTAGAATTCCTCAGGGAATTTAGGAGGAGACTAGGATGCCTTTTGAAGCCACCATTACACCCTTAAAAAGAAATTGAAACTACTTCTCATCTCAGACCTTTGAAGAAAAGCTGCACTCCATAAGACATCCTCTCTGGACTTTGATCACCTCCTAGTAGGTCTTTTTATTTCCTTTTCAAATTTTATTAGTTATGAATTCTACTACTTAATCTTCTTAAAATACAATATTCTTCATGTGTTCCTATGACAGTATCTGAAACTGCTTTTATTGCCTCTTGGATCAAATCTGACTCCAAATTATTTAGAAGATATTTAAAGTCTTCAATCAAGCGGTAAAACCAGCTTCTCCACTTCCCATCACATACAAAGTCAAACAGACCAGTGTCATGCACGATATACACTGTACACTTTCTGCCAGTGTCCTATTCATGCAGTATCCCATCACATCTTGCCCTATCCATCCCTGCCAAATGATGTGTTCTTTCTTTTTCTGCTAAGTGATTCTTTGAATTTCTTCCAGATCATAGCTCTCATAATTCATGAAGATTATTTTGATTATCCCAGTCAATTTACAATGATCTTTTCATTAGTTCAATTTCCCATTCTAATCAATAATTATCAATAAATATGTACTGAGTGTCTATCACATTAAGGACACCTAACATAGACTCTGCATATATAAAGAGGCAGAAGATCCAGTGCTCAAACTCAGGGAGATTTATTTATACTCATCTAGAAAGAGAAACAATGCAAAGTGACAAAACGTGTCCTCAGAGGTAACTACCCAACTATGCACTTACTTAAATCTTGGAATTGGTGTCAAGAACTTTTATATAATCTTTCTTCCCAAAAGATGAATTTTCAAATGTTAGAAATCACATATTTGTGTTTTAGGGTAAAAGAAAATGTATTGAATTAAACAGTAGCTGATGCTGTGTGCTTACTATGTAAAACATGCTTTTCTAAATACTCTACATGTATTAACTCATTTAAACTATCAGAAAGGATGCTGCTACCATTTGATAGATCAGAAAATAGGGATATAGTAAGATAAAAAAATTCGCCCTGGGTATAAACAGCTAACTAGTGGCAACATTGCATTTTAGACCTATATTTTTTCACCTCTAGAGGAGACAGTTTTTACGTGGTGCTTTACTATGTAGATTCCATGTCTATGTCACATATGCCAGGGAACTATACTGCTAAAATAAAGAAGGCTATTCTCTGTAAGTGAGAAATCTGCTGGGGACAATGGAGAGACTATTGCACCTAAAAGAGAAACAGAGCTGAACTTGAAGTTCAGAAGTTCTCCCATCCCAGTCAAGCGTTCTATGCTTGGTAATCATGCATACAACAATCCCATCTTCCTTGCCAATTCTTTGTCTGGAACTCTGCATGGAGTCTTGATGTGTCACACCCACTTTCATAGAATCTCTACTGAAGGAGAAGCCTCATAGGGAAATTTAATCCCATTAACTATGCTAATCAACAAACCAACTCTGAGTTTGTTTGAAAAAGCAATGTATCCAGCTAAAAACTAATAAAAAAGTTTCCCAGGTTTCCTGGAAACAATGAATGGCTGTTTCCAGAGGTATAGGTTCAACCACAGAGATATAAACAAAAGTATACTGGAGATATAGGTACATATGTGACTCCTAGAAAAAGCTATTGCCTTCCTTTTAAAATTAGACTGATTCAAATAGCACTGGAATTTTTGCCCTTTGTTCTCCTTCTTCTTGCCTGGAATGCAGACATAATTCACAGTGGTACAGCAGCCATCCTGCAACCATGAAGTCAAATATCACACTCAGAGCCACAAAATGGGGGGAGGGGGAGGGAAAGCTTGTTTCTGAGTTCCCTAGGATCCCTATTAGATGAGAAAAATTAATCTCTTACTGGGTTAAGCCACTGTGTTCAGGTTTCTATTTACCTGAAGCTTAATGCAATCCTAAACAATAAAACTTACTGAGTTTGATTCATAGGAACCTATTCACTCCACTTTTGACAAAAAAAAAATAGTAATAATTTTAAAGGTACTGATTTGAAAACAAAAAAACCTCTACTGTAGTCAGTCACTATGTGTAAACTTTTTCTAAAGAAAACTCAAAAAGCTTCTATTAGATAATTTTTTTTCCCAAAAGGAACAAACATTTTGTTACCATCACTGTCAAAGTAAAATGGAAGATGATTGAATGGAGCTTTCTACCATATCTGGGCCAGTATTTTTGAAGTTCAATACACTTTTATGTTAGGACAGAAAGTTCACATCAGTAATAGGGTTATTCATCTTTTCTTAATCAATGAACAATTAATCTTCATTAGTATGTTCAGGTCAGTTTAAATGTGCAATGAGATGCTGGATCTTAGCAAGGAAGCCTCAAACACAATGGAAGTCATTAAAATTACATTACATCTGGCATTCTTGATGAGGCAAAGCTGCACCAGTTCCACAGTAACCATAACCACTGAGACTCATGGCTAAGTCATTTGGGGAATATGGACAAATGTACTCATTTAAGTGTCATCACTTGTCCTCAAGGCCAAAGTAAAACAGCCTGCAATTCTGAAGGTCTTAAGATTGTTCCCTTAGTGACTCTTAAATGTGTCACATTTTTGCCTCACTCACCTTTGTTCATACTTTAGGGCCAACTTGGCTCTGAACTCTGAGGTACGATCTTCAAATATTCCAGCCTATACAGGTATTCCTATTAATCTAGTTATTTTCTGCCTCTCACCTGGGGACCTTATTTTATCTTCAGTAGCATTTGTTTCACAGCCCTTATGAATTGAATGCTTAGTGTTTTGAATTGAATGTTTCCTAGGAAACAGTCTATCATTTCAAACATAAAGTTGACTGTCTTATTTCCACTTTACAGATATGAAAACTAAAGTTCTGGTTAAATAGCTATCCCACAGTCATACAGAGGCAAACTAAGCCTGTCTGCCTCCAGACTGACTCCACTATACCACACTGCCTTTCAATTAATTATATTCTGTCCTCTTTTGTTGTATTTGCCTCTTGTCAGCACACCACACCACCAGTTCCCTGAGGAACTGATTTTTCCCATATATTTCCAAGTATCCTTTAAACCCCAACACATGCTACAGACAGTCTGGTAAAGTTTTAGTTAATGCAGTGGATTTGATTCCAGTCCAATCCTACTAACTCTTGGTGTCTTGTATCAACTTATTTGATGCAAGAATTATCTGTGGACTCAGAAAGTGACTTCTAAGGCTACATGGTTGGATCTGGTAGATAGCAACTCTCATGAGCTATTTATCCCTCTAATCACAAGCATAAATAGAAGAGCAGCCTGGGTAAGGCCTTGAAAAGACCAAGTTGACTCATCAGATATATGTCTCTATCAGTCTTTTGAAATAGGCAGGTTTTCTTTTTTTAAGACTTCTATTTAATTAGAATTCCTTCTCCCATTGAGATAACATCTTCAATTGATTTAATCCTTTCTTATACATTCTTTGCATCCTGAGAGGTAGTAATGGTTTTCATTTTACATTCTGGTCTTAAAGCATGATGAACAGCTAGTGTCAGTTTTACTTCCCCCACCAGTGGCTGCAGCAGTGCGGGTAGAAGAAGGTCAGGGAGCTGGCCTCCAGTCATTGGCAATTCTCTTCACCTTCACTCTCCAATGCTCTGGTTCATTTGTCCTTTGGTTCGATTCACCCTCTTGCTCTCAAAGAGTGGAGATTGGATGACTAGAGTTAAAATTTTTAAGTCCTTTCACATTTTACAGATTGTATATATTATAGGCATTTTTGAATTGGTGAGCATCTCTTAAAATGCAATCCAATAAACATTTCTACATTACAGGTCTTGAAGTACAGCTCTGTTTTGTTTATTATAGCTGGGAGAGAAAACTGGTTCTATACTTTTCCCTCCTAATTGTTACTGAATACTACAAGTCTAGAAAAACAGAAAGTTACAGAATTTAAATACAAAAATATCAAACATGGAATTCATAGAACAAAACAAATCATGTCCATAGATACCAATAAGTGATCCATATAATAATTATCATGTCATGAATGTTTTGGAGGACTAAATCTCCTGATTGTAGATATACTTGGCCACAAAGTGTTAATGCCTGTCAACAGGCTTTTAAATTTGACTTCTATTGTATCCGTTATGGTTACACAACACCGACTACTTCTAACCTTTTCCCTTTTAAGTTTATTTCCAAGGGTACGGTTTCCATTGGGGTAGTTGTAGGATGGATTAAAACTGACCTTTTCCAGTTCTCTGGCCATTGCTGAGTTTTTCCAGATTTGCTGGCATATTGAGTGTAGCACTTTCACAGCATCATCTTTTAGGATCTGAAATATCTCAACTGGAATTCCATCACCTCCACTAGCTTTAGGTTCAGTTTTCATTCCAATCCCTAAGAAAGGCAATGTCAAAATGTTCAAACTATCACACAATTGCACTCATCTCACATGCTAGCAAAGTAATGCTCAAAATATCTCCAACTGAGGCTTCAACAGTACATGAATTAAGAACTTCCAGATGTTCAAGCTGGATTTAGATAAGGCAGAGGAACCAGAGATCAAATTGCCAACATCTCCTGGATCATTGAAAAAGCAAGAGAATTCCAGAAAAATATCTACTTCTGCTTTATTGGCTAAGCCAAAGCCTTTGACTGAGTGGATCACAACAAACTATGGAAAATTCTTCAAGAGATGAGAATACCAGACCACCTTACCTGCCTCTTGAGAAATCTGTATGCAGGTCAAGAAGCAACATTTAGAACTGGACATGGAACAACAGACTGGTTCCAAATTGAGAAAGGAGAATGTCAAGGTGGTATATTGCCACTCTGCTTATTTATCTTATATGCAGAGTACATCATGAGAAATGCTGGGCTGGAGGAAGCACAAGCTGGAATCAAGACTGCCGGGAGAAATATCAATAACCTCAGATATGCAGACCCATAGGAGAAAGTGAAGAGGAACTAAAGAGCCTCTTGATTAAAGTGAAAGAATAGGGTTAAAAAGCTGGCTTAAAGCTCAACATTCAGAAAACTAAGATTATGACATCCGGTTCCATCACTTCATGGCAAATATATGGGGAAACAATGGAAACAGTGACAGACTTTATTTTGAAGGGCTCCAAAATCATTACAGATGGTGACTGCGGCCATGAAATTAAAAGATGCTTGCTCCTTGAAAGAAAAGCTATGGCCAATCTAGACAGCATATTAAAAAGCAGAGACATTACTTTGCCAAAAAAGTTCCATCTAGTCAAAGCTATGGTTTTTCCAGTAGTTATGTATGGATGTGAGAGTTGAACCATAAACAAAGTTGGGCGACAAAGAATTGATGCTTTTAAACTATGGTGTTGGGAAAGACTCTTGAGAGTCCCTTGGACTGCAAGGAGATCAAACCAGTCAATCCTAAAGGAGATAACACTGAATATTCATTGAAAAGACTGATGCTGAATCTGTAACTCCAATACTTTGGCCGCCTGATACAAAGAACTGACTCGCTGGAAAAGACCCTGATGCTGGGAAAGACTGAAGTCAGGAGGAGAAGAGGATGACAGAGGATGAGATGGTTGGATAGCATCACCGACTAAATGGGCTTGAGTTTGAGCAAGCTCTGGGAGGGGCTGATGGACAGGGAAATCTGGTGTGTTGCAGTCCCTAGGATTGCAAAGAGTTAGATATGACTGAGCGACTGAACTGAATTGTAGGATATTTCTCTCTAGGTAGTCATTATTCTAGGATGAATTTTGATTTACCTTCATATAAACTATTTCACTACTTCCATTTCTTCTTATATATCAAATTTTTTAATTAATTTGCCAGGTAAAAGCTAGACATGATACCAAAAAGTATATCATTTTATTAATTTGTTTTTATCAGAAAAGACAGGCAGGAACAGTGATAACATCCCATACTGGTTAAACTGACCTGCCTGAGAACAAACTACTGTAATCCAAATTTTGCCTCTACTTATTTCTTTAACGAATCAACTTGCTAAATGCAATTTAATACAAATTCTATGTTTTATAGCTCTCTAAATTATAACATTTTAATATCTTCTTATACATAATATATAAACTATGTAGACTAAAAATATATTGTTGATAAGCTAGTGTATATAAATAATTGTTCTGTTTACACGTATATAAAAGAGTACCAGCTTTTGACTCAGAACACCCTTAGATAGAATTTACAAGTTGTAGAATGTAACTCACTCATTTAGTCTCTCTGAAAATATCTGCAAAAAGGGAACAGTAATATTCACATCAGAAAAAACTTTTCTTGAGTGGCCAATAAAGTTAGATAACATTCTGATAGGCAATCCATGACACCAGTTGAGAGTATAGGAACTGAGTTGGGCTACTTCCTTCACATCTTTGTTTCTCAGTTCTTTATCTGGGTAGGGGGGATACAAGTACTTATGAGGTGTTAATATATGGAAAGTACTTAAAATAATGCTGGATTCCAGTAAGTTGACTCAAGAATCAGTATTACTGCTACTGTTTCATGTGAAAATACTTAGCATGCAAGTATGACTATGCAATACAGAAGTCTTGCTTTCCTCTTAGTTGTCATTAACACCTTCTTTTTCCACTTAATTATTATGGGTTTCCCTAGTGGCTCAGACAGTAAAGAATATGCCTGCAATGCAGGAGACTCAAGTTTGATCCCTGACTCGGGAAGATCCCCTGGGGAGGAAACAGCTACCCATTTCAGTATACTTGCCTGGAGAATTCCATGGACAGAGGAGCCTGGTGGGCTACAGTCCATAGGGTTGCAAAGAGTCAGACATGACTGAATGACTAACACATATTATCACCTAACAGTGGCAGCTATAGAATATCTTTGTAGGAGCTGGGAGAAATACAGTAGGAAGAATAGTTGTGGGATTTTTCTTGAAGCAATGTTTGCCCAGTGGTTTCAATGAGATCAAGAAATATTTATTTCCCACAGAAAACTATTGGCAAAGGCTACAGACAGGGCTACCATCCCTCAGTACTGTGGGTCATGTAGGTATCTCCAAGTAGAAGAAGGAAATAATGTTGTAATAATTCTCAGTTACTCAACCCAGAATTTTTAGCACAACCAAATAAGAACATCTATAGGGTAATGTAATCCAATGCTCAGTACAAGACAGTAATGGAAACCTAAAATGAATGAATTGGTTGGGGGTTGGTCCATTAAGTTTATTCAGATATGTTCATTCTACCAAAATAAGACATTCTACCTAGAAAGTATATAAAAATGGCAATGTCTTTATTATTAATGTCAAGTATTTCAATCTATAGAAATATTCTTATCTCAATCTGAATTATCCTGTTTTATCTTTATATGAGCCTATCTAACCCTCTGAATAGAGTCCATCACACATCCAGTAATACACATTCACACACACACAAACACATACCAAAATTCCATTGCCATTTCCCAGAAAGTGTAAACCTCTTTAGGAAACATTACTCTGTAATTACCTGCCTGTTTCCTCATTCAACAAAATTTTATAGCAAATCATAAAATCATACTAGGCACAAGGGAGGAAAAGCCATAACGTCTGGCCTTACACTCTAGTGGGGAAAGCGACAAGTAAACAAATGTTAAGGGAAAAATGGGATCAGTGAGGTTAGGTTAAAAAAATTGGTACCTTGAATTTAAATTGGTATAAAGTAATGATGTTCTTAAATTGGTATAAAGCAACAATATTTTTATTTATACACACATGTGTGCACACACACGTTTTTATCCACTACAAAAACCTACACCAACCCAGTGGCAATGAGGACACCTAGGAATGCTCTTTAATACCACTTATTACAAAACAGAAAATGAAATTGTTTAAGAAATTGCCAGCTCCAGATCTGGAACAGGAAATTTACAGGATTATCCTGGCACAAACAAGAAAGCTATCAAAGATTCTCAGGAATGCATTTAAACAAGCTTTGTTGGCAAAGATAGAACAATTGAGCATCAATATATATCATATCTGCAGTACACTGAAAGTCATTCAATATGTTTAAAAACAGGCACTCTCTTCTTTCACTTTCATCAAGAGGCTCTCTAGTTCTTCTTCACTTTCTGACATAAGGGTGATATCATCTGCATATCTGAGGTTATTGATATTTCCCCCAGCAATCTTGATTCCAGCTTGTGCTTCTTACAGCCCGGCATTTTTCATGATGTACTCTGCATAGAAGTTAAATAAGCAGGGTGACACTATACAGCCTTGATGTACTCCTTTTCCTATTTGTAACCAGTCTGTTGTTCCATGTCTAATTCTAACTGTTGCTTCCTGACCTGCACACAGGTTTCACAAGAAGCAGGTCAGGTGGTCTGTTATTCCCATCTCTTTCAAAATTTTTCAGTTTATTGTGATCCACACTGTCAAAGACTTCGGCATAGTCAATAAAGCAGAAATAGATGTTTTTCTGGAACTTTGTTGCTTGGTCCCATACATACTTTAGAATCATCTAAGCTCTTTCTTAGAGCTTGAAGAAGATCCCCTGGAGGAGGTCATGGCAACCCACTCCAGTATTCTTGCCGGAGAAACTTATGGACAGAGGAGCCTGGAAGGCTGCAGTCCATGGGGTCACACAGAGTCAGACACAACTGAAGCGACTTAGCATGTAGCTAAGCATGTATCTCTTTTCAAGACAGAGATTTTTTTTCATTGCATTGAATCTATAGATCAGTTTGGGGAGATCTAATATTTTAAAACTGTTGAGGCTTCCTATTCATGAGCTTCTCTCCGTATATTTAGTCTTCTGCGAGTTCTTTCTACAATGTCTTATAATTTGGGTGCAGAGTCCTTGTACATCTTCTGTTATATTTATGCATAAGTATTTTGTCTTATTTTTTCTATTTTAAATACTTTGAACTATTTGCTACAAATATGTAAAACTACTACTGACATTTATATACTGGCCCTTTGTATCTTGAAACTTTGACTTACAATTATTGCTAGTAGTTGCTTTGTAAATTCCTTAGGATTTTACATGTAGATTCTCATATATGCACCCTTTTACACAGTGTGCAATACAAATAGCTTTGCTTTTTCTTTTCTAGTTTTTTATTTATTAATTGCTCTGGCTCACCTCACTGCAACTACAATATTAAATACCAAGTGGTAGAAGCAGGCATCCTTGCCTTTCTCCAATTTTAGGATGAAAATATTTAGTCATGTAGCATTAAGGATAGTGTTAACTATAGATTTTACATAAATGCTGTTAGAAGATTGAAGGGATTCCCTTCTACACTATTTTCTTAGGCTTTTTTTCCCCCCAGGGAAAGAAGGGCAACACTTTTGTCAGCTTTTGGTCTCAGGGTTATGTTAGCATCACAAAATAAAGTGAAAAGTGCTCCCTCCTCTATTTTCTGAAAGTATTACACTTTCTCTTTAATAGTGCTTTAGGTCTTTTAAAAATAATTAATAAACTTCACAACAGAAATCATCTGAACTGAAATTTTCTTTGTGGAAAAGACTTTTACCATGAACTTTATTTATTTAATATATTTCTTATGTGTTTGCTTAATACATTTAGTTCTATTCTGATATTCTATTTCCTTGCATTCTAGTTTTGGTATATTACATTTTTTAAAGATTTTTCTATTTCATCTAAATTATTGATTTTATTGAAATAACAGTATTCATAATACTTTTCTCACTATCCTTTTATTACCTAGAGTATATGTAGTGAGCTCTTCTTTCAGTCATGATGTATACTTCTCCCTCTTTTTTTCTTGAACAGTTTTCTTAGGAATCTATTAATCTATTAATTTTATTACTATTTTCAAAGCAGTCACATTGAGCTCTTATTTATTTATTGTTCATCTGTTTTATATTTCTCTGATTTCTCCTTTTTTTTGTTATTCCCTTCCTTCTACTTACTTTGTATTTGATATTCTCTTCTTTATATAGTTTCTTAATGTGGTGGCTTAGATCATTTATTTCAATCTTTTTTTTATATTTTCTAATATGAAACTATAAATTTTGCTCTGAGCAGTGCAACACGTAAGCTTTTAGATGCTGAATTATTGCTGAGTTCAAATATTTTCTAATTTCTATTACAATTTCTCCTATAACCCATTGGTCATTATAGAAATTCTGTTTAATGTCCAAATACATGGAGCATTTGTAAATATGTTACTGCTATTTATTTCTAGTTATTGACTCCATCATCTATAAGAATTCAATCCTTTAAAATAAGTTGAAATTTATTTTTTAGCCCAATATATGGTTTATCTCTGCAAATATCATGTTTACTTGAAAAGTAGGCGTAGTCTGTAGTTGTCAAATCTAGCATTCTACAAATACCTGTTAGGTCAAGTCGGTTGCTAGTGTTATTCATATCTATATTCTCAATAATTTTTTTGGCCTAGTTTTTCTGTCCATTACTGAAAAGTATTGTCAGTTTGTCTGTTTCTCCTTTTTGTTCTATCAATTTTTTCTCTATGTATTCTAAAAATTTATTATTTGATACATATACATTTATGATTGCTATATATTTCTGGTAAATTGCTTCCTTTCTCATTATAAAATGTCTCTCCTTATCTCTGGCAATTCTCATTCCTTAAATATCTACTTAGCTCATATTGACATAGTCACACCACCTTCCTTGAACAATACTTACTCTTCACATATTTCTTACTCTTCTTCATGTATTTTCTCTACATTTATTTTCAATTTCTAATGACTTTATACTATGCCATGCCTCTTTTTTTATCATCATAAAATCTCTCCATTTTCATAAGATTATTTAGTCCATTTCCACTAATATTGTTATGATACAGTTGAAGAAAATACACCATATTACTAATACTTGATCCTTGTGCAATTAATAAATAGATAAAAAGACATGGACGAATGAACAAAAAATTGAGCAGAGATTGAACTGATAAAAGTCTTAAGATAAAGTTGTGTGATTAAGCAAAAGGAACAAACTCAGGAGGAAGGAAAAGCAGAATATATTAACAAATTTAGTACAGTAACAGTCTCTGAATATGCCTATGACTTAATCTCCAAAACCTGTGAATGTGTCCCCTTGGCAAAAGAGACCTTGCAGAAGTGACTAAGGTTATAGGACTTTGAGCTGGGGACATAATCCTGCATGATTCAGGTGGGCCTATTCTAATCACATGAGTTCTTAAGCAGATAATCTCTCAGCTACAGAACGAGACATATTGATGGAAGAAGGGTTAAAGAGGCAGGATGCTGCTGGATTTGAAGGGGAAGAAAGCGGGCCAAGAGTCCAGGAACGTGGGCTGCCTCTAGAATCTGGAAAAGACAAGGAAAAGGATTCTCCCCTACAGACTCCAAAACGGAACACCACTCTGCCAACACTTCAATTTTCACCCAACAAGATCTCTGGGATCACTGACCCACAGAACTGTAGGAGAAAAGTTTGTTTTAAGCCATCAAGTTTGTGGTAATTTGTTATAGCAATAATAGAAACTGATATAACTAATTAACTGTACAATATCTCTAAGTCTAAGCATTTTCTTGGAGCTCTGCCATTTCTACTTCCATTATTCCCTCTGTATTTTTCTACAACTTTGTACCCTACCTGTTGGAGGAATCATATATAGTATGTGACTGCGTGTTGACCCTCAAGTTGAACCCAAGCAATCAGAGGCTCCTATTCCTCCCACCCTTCAAATGTTCATTCTGCCCACTGTTTCCAAAGCAGCAGCTGCTTTCAAGGACACAGCCTTGAGAGAGCAATTTGTTATTGATATCATCTGGATGATTTATGTGCTTGAACCTTATTAAGGTCACCATATAAATTTTTAAGATACTGGCAGGCAAGTGCAAAGATCTACTCATCCTGCAGCCACCCAACCCAAGTTTCATATGTAAGTTCTCTAGTTTGTTAAACCTGTCACCTACATATCCTGAGCGTCCTGCCCTTTCTTTGGTCTCTCCTGTCCCTCCATGTCAAGAGGCCAGGTAGCGGTGGTGGTTTAGTCACTAAGTCATGCCCAACTCTTGTGACCCCAGAGACTGTAGCCCACCAGGCTCCTGTATCCATGGTATTTCCCAGGCAAAAATCCTGGGAGTGGGTTGCCATTTCCTTCTCTGTGGGATCTTCCTGACCCCGGAATCTAAACCAATTCTCCTGCATCACAAGCAAATTCTTTACCACTGAGCCACCAGGGAAGTGAACAGGGACCAGATTCAGATTTAATTTGGTGAACTCCCTAGTTTGTGAACCAATACTGCCCTCTCTCACATATATACTGTAGCTCTAGAGTTAAAAAATATTGTCCTCTACTTTAATAATATCAGCAACAAACATTTTTAAAAATCCAAACAAGATGATGGTTTCATAGTTTCAGACTAGACAAGCCAGGTGTGATTCCCACAGAGCCACTATAAAGTGACCGACAGAGAAGTGTCATCCTGATCCAGTGTAATTGGCCAGCATGGATCTCATCTGTGCTACCGGGGATAGAACAGGTTTCATTATCAGTGGATCTAATACTTGTAGAAGCATTATAGCATCCTTCATATGTACCCTCCTACCTGTGGTTTACTCATTTGTGTAAAATTATGTTCGAAATCTGTATGCAGCTCAGGAAGCAACAGTTAGAACTGGACATGGAACAACAGACTAGTTCCAAATAGGAAAAGGAGTACATCAAGGCTGTATATTGTCACCCTGCTTATTTAACTTACATGCAGAGTACATCATGAGAAACGCTGGTTTGGAGGAAGACCAAGCTGGAATCAAGATTGCCAGGAGAAATATCAATAGCCTCAGATATGCAGATAACACCACGCTTATGGCAGAAAAAGAGAATTAAAGAGCTAAAGAACTAAAGAGTCTCGTGATGAAAGTGAAAGAGGAGAGTGAAAAAGTTGGCTTAAAGCTCAACATTAAGAAAACTAAGATCATGACATCTGGTCCCATCACTTCATGGCAGATAGATGAGGAAACATTGGAAACAATGGCTGACTATATTTTTCTGGGCTCCAAAATCACTGCAGATGGTGATTGCAGCCATGAAATTAAAAGATACTTGATCCTTGGCAGGAAAGTTATGACCAACCTAGACAGCATATTAAAAAGCAGAGACATTACTTTGCCAACAAAGGTCCAGGTAGTCAAGGCTATGGTTTTTCCAGTAGTCGTGTACTGATGTGAGAGTTGGACTATAAAGAAAACTAAGCACCGAAGAATTGATGCTTTTGAACTGTGGTGTTGGAGAAGATTCTTGAGAGCCCCTTGGACTGCAAGGAGATCCAACCAGTCCATCCTAAAGGAGATCAGTCCTGGGTATTCATTAAAGGGACTGATGTTGAAGCTGAAGCTCCAATACTTTGGCCACCTAATGTGAAGAGCTGATTCACTGGAAAAGACCCTAATGCTGGGAAGGATTGAGGGCAGGAGGAGAAGGGGACAACAGAGGATGAGATGGCTGGATGGCATCACCGACTTGATGGCCATGGGTTTGGGTGGACTCCGGAAGTTGGTGATGGACAGGGAGGCCTGGCGTGCTGCAGTTCATGGGGTCGCAAAGAGTCGGACACAATCGAGTGACTGAACTGAACTGAAGTTGCTGTTCAGTCATTCATGTCTGACTTTTTGAGATCCCATGGATATAGGTGAAACTAATAGTTTTCATTTAGCTCTTGCCATTTCTCAAAGGTACATATATATTTTAACTGACAAAAGTATTCCACAAACAGAAATTGCCTGGCCAAAGTCAACTAATACTAAATGTATAAAACTCTTAGAAATCATGTTGCTTCTTTTTATAGATATAATTTATTGAAGTTGGTTTACAATGTCGTGTCATGTTGTTTCTTTCATACTACTCTCTCTATTCAGCAACCTAGCACATAATGCCAAATTCTTCACTCCCACCAAGGGCTTTCTCAGGTCAGAGTGACCTACTCAAGAGCCACTGGCTCCCCATCTTCCACTTTCATGCCTCTGTACTCTGAGCAGTCAAGATGGACCACGATGGTACTTCTGAACATATGAAGGATGCCATGGTGGCATTCACCCTTCTGATCATCCACGCCATGTCACTGCTACATGAATTTTTGTATCTTTTGAGCATTGCCCCCAAGTCACTTCCCATTACTTGAAGTTGATTTCAGGGAATACTGTGCACAAAAGGTAGATCATTAGCTTCAGCAGAAGACCCTGCTTCTCCAAGCAGTGGCACTCCCAAATAACCTGACTTTCATGTTGCTAGTTTAACTCCTCTACTCTTCCAGCAAGTTATTTTGCTATGAACTGCCTTGCAGTCAAAAAAAAAAAAAAAAAAACCACCAATCCATTTTGTTGTTGTTGCTATTTGTAACACATATCAAGCCCATTTTTGTGATCCGAAAGATGGCCTAGTGGCTAACTTTCACTGCTACACTGAACATCCTCTAGATTAACAATTAAGCTGCACCCTTTTTCTAAGAGTTTGCCTAATAATAGATAAACTGTAGGCTTATAATGTTACCAACTATTACTCAGTAATACTCCAGCTTCCAGGACATCCTCAGACTTCACTGACCTGTTGCAGTGCCAGTTTTCAGACTGCTCCCCAAGATGCAAAAACAGCAATTTGACACTAGTCAAAGATTTCTAAAAGTCATGTTAAGAGAACCAATCCCCAGCTTTCCCTCCCAGGAAAGATGATATTCAGCATTTATTAGTTTTCTAAGATAAGCTTTGGTTTCAGATTAGAGGTCTTAGGAGGCTTAGACAATGGATTCTAGTATGTGGTCTGGTATGACTCCTCCAGTTTGCAGATAGTAATAAATTGGTCAGAGAAAGCCCCAGAAGCTAATATCAGGGTCACCTAAATGAAAAAGGTGATTTTTCCCCCCAGAGACTGCATAGTCCAATTCCAGAAAGAAGAGGGAAGTTCAGATCTTATTAGTATTTCTACTGAATGAAAGAAAAAGGGACAGTAATATACTAGATGCTACTTATTCACCTGGATCTGACAAATTGCTATAATGTTCAACATTTGTGACTCCAATAGCTTTTTGATGCACTAAACAACAAAAAATTGTTCTATAAATGACAAAAGCATATAGACAAACTGTCATTATAAAACATGCAATCTATTGTTCTA
Organism: Antilocapra americana; assembly: GCA_007570785.1. NCBI lineage: Eukaryota > Metazoa > Chordata > Mammalia > Artiodactyla > Antilocapridae > Antilocapra > Antilocapra americana. Next base: position 2,187,948 of record ML661889.1, on the reverse strand, counting down.
ATGCAGAAAATTATCAATCTTACCATTTATATAACGCTTAACTACCAAAGTCCTAATTTGAAAATATAAATAAATAAAAATAATGAGCAGTTCAGTTCAGTTCAGTCCAGTTGCTCAGTCATAGCCAACTTTTTGAGACCCCATGGACAACAGCACGCTAGGCATCCCTCTTCATCACCAACTCCCGGAGTTTACCCAAACTCATGTCCACTGAGTCAGTGCTGCCATTCAACCATCTCATCCTCTGTGGTCCCCTTCTTCTCCTGCCCTCAATCTTTCCCAGCATCAAGGTCTTTTCAAATGAGTCAGCTCTTCGCAAAAGGGGGCCAAGTATTGGAGTTTCAGCTTCAACATCAGTCCATCCGATGAACACTTAGGACTGATCTCCCTTAGGATGGACTGGTTGGATCTCCTTGCAGCCCAAGGGACTCTCAAGAGTCTTCTCCAACACCACAGTTCAAAGGCATCAATTCTTCAGCGCTCACATTCATACATGACCTCTGGGAAAACCATAGCCTTGACTAGAAGGACCTTTGTTGACAAAGTAATGTCTCTGCTTTTTAATATGCTGTCTAGGGTGGTCATAACTTTCCTGCCAAGGAGTAAGCGTCTTCTAATTTCATGGCTGCAGTCACAGAAAATTTTTGGATCCCAGAAAAATAAAGTCAGCCACAGTTTCCCCATCTATTTGCCATGAATTGATGGGACCAGATGTCATGATCTTAGTTGTCTGAATGTTGAGCTTGAAGCCAACTTTTCACTCTCTTCTTTCACTTTCATCAAGAGGCTCTTTAGTTCTTCACTTTCTGCCGTAAGGGTGGTGTCATCCGCATATCTGAGGTTATTGATATTTCTCCTGGCAATCTTGATTCCAGCCTGTGCTTCTTCCAGCCCAGCGTTTCTCATGATGTACTCTGCATGTAAGTTAAATAAGCAGAGTGACAATAACAACCTTGACATATTCCTTTCTCAATTTGGAACCAGTCTGTTCTTCCATGTCCAGGTCTACCTGTTGCTTCCTGACCTGCATACAGGTTTTTCAAGAGGCAGGACAGATGGTCTGGTCTTCCCATCTCTTTCAGAATTTTCCACAGTTTATTGTGATTCACAAAGTCAAAGACTTTGGCATAGTCAATAAAGCAGAAATAAATGTTTTTTTCTGGAACTCTCTTGCTTTTTCGATGATCCAGCAGATGCTGGCAATTTGATCTCTGGTTCCTCTGCCTTTTCTAAAACCAGCTTGAACATCCGGAAGTTCATGGTTCATGTAGCTGACTGTGGCTCAGATCATGAACTCCTTATTGCCAAATTCAGACTTAAATCGAAGAAAGTGGGGGAAACCACTAGACCATTCAGATATGACCTAAATCAAATCTCTTATAATTATACAGTTGAAGTGACAGATTTAAGGGACTAGATCTGATAGAAAGAGTGCCTGATGAACTATGGATGGAGGTTCATGAGATTGTACACGAGACAGGAATCAAGACCATCCCCAAGAAAAAGAAATGCAAAAAAGCAAAATGGCTGTCTGAGGAGGCCCTACAAATAGTTGAAAAAAGAAGAGAAGTGAAAAGAAAAGGAGAAAAGGAAAGATATACTCATTTGAATGCAGAGTTCCAAAGAATAGCAAGGAGAGATAAGAAAGCCTTCCTCAGCGATCAGTGCAAAGAAATAGAGGAAAACAATAGTATGGGAAAGACTAGAGATCTCTTCAAGAAAATTAGAGATACCAAGGGAACTTTTCATGCAAAGATGGGCACAATAAAGAACATAAATGGTATGGACCTAACAGAAGCAGAAGTAATTAAGAAGAAGGGGCAAAAATACACAGAAGAACTGTACAAAAAAGATCTTCATGACCCAGATAATCACAATGGTGTGATCACTCACTAGAGCCAGACATTCTGGAATGTGACATCAAGTGGGCCTTAGGAAGCATCACTACAAACAAAGCTAGTGGACGTGATGGAATGAGCATTAAAATCAGCTGTCTGCTACAAAATGCATTCCAATCCCTTCATAATTGTTAACAAATGCAAATAAAGGGGCAGAGGTTTTGATTCACCCACAGGGCAGCTGAAAAAGACCCTGTAGGTTTGTAAAGACCTGGTTTGACAGTTCAACGAGCTTTCCTACCTGAGGTTTCCTAATAATAAAAATTCAGATTTGAAATGTATAGAATTTCATAGAATGGCCCATACTATTTTGGAGGCATTTATGATTAAGATGCATTATTTTTATGTTGAATTTATAAAACTCTCTTCAAATGTTATTGCCATTTTGCAATTGTTTAATCCAATATTACCCTCTACAATAATAGGTAGCCTATTGCTAGCATAATAAAATTTAATCATGTTTTGGGTAACAACTCTATGTTCTCATATAATACCAACCCTGAATGTAAGATCATCCTTTATATTTGTAACATGTGTGTGTGTGTACTCACTCAGTCATGTCTGCCTCTTTGCGACCCCATGAACTGTAGCCCACCAGGTTCCTCTGTTCATGGGATTCTCCAGGCAAGAATACTGGAGTGGGTTGCCATTCCCTTCACCAAAGGATCTTCCCAACCCAGGGATTGAACCCAGGTCTCCTACACTTCAAGCAGATTCTTTACTGTATACCAAAATCATTTGGGACCAAGTTTTATACATATATGGCTTCCCTTGTGGCTCAGCTACTAAAGCATCTGCCTGCAATGTGGGAGACTTGGGTTCAATCCCTGTGTTGGAAATATCCCCTGGAGAAGGGAAAGGTTACCTACTCCAGTATTCTGGCCTGAAGAATTTCATGGACAGTATAGTCCATGGGTAGCAAAGAGGTGGACACAACTGAGCGACTTTGATTTTATACCTATATATCTATTATGAAACTTTTAGGGATACAAATGAAATTGTCAAATGTTTACTTATTTCACTTACTAATTTAGATATACTTTCATATTTAAATTGCCTATATGAAATACGCTAATGGGACAGTTACTTCATTCATTCATGCAAAATATCACATACCTTACAGAATAAGGTTATTTAATGTTTTCACATGTGTCTTTATTGGTTAACACCAGGGCCATGGCATGAGTCCTCTGATCCAGCTCTCCAGTGGACTCTCTTTCAATCCACATAAAATATTGATGCTTGGAATTCTTGGCCACAGCAATCAGACCAGATAAAGAAATCAAAGGAATCCAGATTGGAAAAGAAGAAGTAAAACTCTCTCTGTTTGCAGATGACATGATCCTCTACATAGAAAACCCTAAAGACTCTACCAGAAAATTACTAGAGCTAATCAGTGAATATAGTAAAGTGTCAGGATACAAAATCAACACACAGAAATCCCTGGCATTCCTATACACTAACAACGAGAAAACAGAAAAAGAAATTAAGGAAACAATTCCATTCACCATCAAAACAAAAAGAATAAAATACTTAGGAGTATTTCTACCTGAAGAAACAAAAGACTTGTATATAGAAAACTATAAAACACTGATGAAAGAAATCAAAGAGGACACAAAGAGATGGAGAAATGTGCTGTGTTCGTGGACTGGAAGAGTCAATATAGTGAAAATGAGTATACTAACCAAAGCAATCTATAGATTCAATGCAATTCCTATCAAGCTGCCAGAGGTCTTTTTCAGAGAATTAGAACAAATAATTTCACAATTTGTATGGAAATACAAAAAACCTCGTATAGCCAAAGCAATCTTGAGAAAGAAGAATGGAACTGGAGGAATCAACCTCCCCGACTTTAGGCTATACTACAAATCCACAGTCATTAAGACAGTATGGTACTGGCACAAAGACAGAAATATAGATCAATGGAACAAAAT